>JBBPBX010016582.1:0-19960 GCA_038048925.1 Garcialebias charrua | reverse complement strand
CTCTCTCTCTCTCTCATTTCTGCTCTTCTTTTCTTCAATGATTAACTCCCCATGAAATGTCAAGGGAGAAGATTTCCTTTAGCAAGACTTCAGTAAATGTCTCTTTCATAATGTTGTCAGATACTTTCAGTAACAATCTGAGCCTGTCACTTGCTCTTATAAGAACTTTTATTCTCAGCTAGCTGATTGCCCTTTTTTTTATTACTAAGTCTATTTGATATTACTGTGGTTTCAAAACCATTTGAGCTTATCAATAAATTCCCATTCAGTACTAAGGAAAAATAGACCACAAGTCAAAAATGTGTCCAAGTTTTTCTTCAATATGCTAATCACAATTTGAAATTTTGATACCCTTGGGCAGAATAAAAGTATATCAACTTATTGCTAATTTACCAAGCTATAAACCTGCTCATTTAATTTAAAAGAAGTTAGTTGGAGTAATACTTTCCCACACAAACACATACCGGTGTAACCATGCTTTACAGCAAATTTATCAAGTTTAAAGTAATTCCTGCAAACAGTTTTCTTTGTGTTTCTTGTATGTCCAAGTCATATGTGTTTTCAAGGTCTGCATTTTATTCCTTCAGGTTTCAGGTAACAGTGATGGTTGCGTTCTTTAACATTAAGGTATTTTACTGTATCATTGGGTGTTTATGCTTACTGTCACAGAATTTTCAAAATTTCGGGGTGTTTGGGTGGTCGTGGCTCTGGACAGAGGGCACCCAGGACACAGAACTTTGACATGATGTGGCTGGCATCCTGCTGATCGTGTCCTGGGAGTTTGGGTTTCATGGGTGTTTCCTGGGGTGGTCAAGGTGCACTCCGAAGGTCGGTGGATCACTTGTCAGGCTTGTGTTGTTTAAAATATATGTGTTTGATTACACCACAGCCAGCATGCACAGGTGGGCCCCATATGGTATACATTTGTGCAAAAAACATGGGTCCCAAAAGGTTTTGTCCCATGTGTGTACCTTGAAGAATATCTACCTGGGACTAAACTGGGGCCCTACTGGACTAAAAATATGGGTAATAAGTGGGTTTGTCCACGGTTTCTACGGTGGCCCCACATGGGTTTGCCCAGATAGATCTTAATGGGCCCTGACTGGGTTTTTAGTGGGACCCATATGTTTAACTTAAATGAGACCCATGTAAAACCCATGTGTGTACCTTGAAGAATATCTACCTGGGACTAAACTGGGTCCCTACTGGGCTAAAAATATGGGTAATAAGTGGGTTTGTCCACAGTTTCCATGGTGGCCCCACATGGGTTTGCCCAGATAGATTTTAATGGGCCCTGACTGGGTTTTTAGTGGGACCCAGATGTTTAACTTAATTGAGACCCATGTAAAACCCATGTGTGTGCCTTGAAGAATATCTACCTGGGACTAAACTGGGTCCCAACTGAGCTAAAAATATGGGTAATAAGTGGGTTTGTCCACGGTTTCCATGGTGGCCCCGCAAAATATCACATCTGCTAATGCTGATCTGTTTCTTGTTGCTGTTGTGTTCATCTGTGACCATTTACTCATACAGACTCGTGTTCGTGCTGCTGTTTGTAATGATGTTTTTCCATTACATTAGGGCTTAGTGTATTTCTAGTTAATGTTTTTCTTAGTTATATCCTAGATGTTATTACTGTTTTTCTCTTACATTTTGTTGTTGGATGTAACTGGGACCCTGTGTACATAATCTCGTTTCATCACATGTACCACATGCGGTGCGAATAACAATAAAGATTCTCTGACTCTGACTCTCTGACATGGGTTTGCCCAGATAGATTTTAATGGGCCCTGACTGGGCTTTCAGTGGTTCCCAGATGGTTAACTCACATGAGGCCCATGTAAAACCCATATGTGTACTTTCAAGGATATTTTCCTTGAGGCCCATTGAAGACCCACATGTGTTCTTACCAGCATAATTTGGTATCGGATTTTTCAATTCAACCTGCCGATATTTCCGATCCATGAAGCATGTCAGAGAGCACGTATATTGCACCATACTCTGTAACTTATGTCTTAACATTGTGTGAGTTGAACCCAAAGAAGACACTTTAAGCCTCACAACAGATAATACCCAGACTTTAACAAGAGGCAGGTCTGTAACACAGATTTCCTTCTGACTCATGGTGCAGCCTGGAGCACTAAAATACTGCTAAACATTATGGAAAATCAACACAGCACTCCCCGTTTTTTAGTTTCATTTTTGATTGTGGCACTATGAGTTGTAATTCTTATTGGCTTTGATCAACGGATACAGATTTAAACTATAATTGAACACTAATATACCGCTAAGCATTATGGGAAATCAACACAGTTCACTCCCCGTTTTTTTAGTTTAGTTTTTGATTGTGGCACTATGAGTTGTAATTCTTGTTGGTTTTGATCAACAGATACAGATTTAAACTATACATTGAATTTATAAATGTAAATTCAATGCATAGTTTAAATCTGTATCTGTTGATCCCACATTTATACCACTTGGGATAATACAGTTAGCCCACATGGGCTTCCCATGCTGGGCACATTATACTAAAATCACATGGGTCCTATATACTGATGCACATATCTGTCCCATTCCCAGTTAGCCCACATAAAAATGAGCTGGGGCCTATATATACATGCCCAGGTTGAAGCCATGTAAGGTCATCCCACATTTAGCCCACTTGGGGTAAATACAGTTAGCCCATAAGGGCTTCCCATGCTGGGCCCATTATACTTAAAAAAGCAATTGTGCAACTTAACTGTGGAGCTGTGTGAAAGTGTCTCAAGCCTCATCTGCAACGGGCCTGCGTGCCTTAAAGGTAACTTTTTATGTAAAATCGTTTTAACAAATTTCATTTTTATTAAAATGGTGTTTTTTAAACTTCAGTCGCCTATTTTTATCCATACCCATCCGGCTACACAAGTGTCGCTCCAGATTGGTATAGTGTTGTGAAAAGATTGATCAAATCTGTTTATTACAAATGTCAAGAAGTCACAAGCAAAGGGGCGTCATTCCATGCCGCATGTTCTAACATGTTTATACATTAAATAGCCATAACATTGTTCTTTCACCTACAAAAAAATTAAATGTTCAAAGCACCTTAGTGACAGCTCGGTATCAGAGAGAGTATTAAACAAAAGCTGTCAGCAGGAAAAAGCTTCATTTGCTCATCACCAGCAGCAGTGAGCTCGATGTCTGCGGTGTTTGGAGAACTTTGATAAAAGTCGTTCAGAAGCGTGTCACCTGCACACACCTCCTCAGCTGAACCAACACAAACTACAAATGAGCTTCAGAAAATCAGATGATGTATTTCTATATATNAATACAAGCCGTTTTCGCATTTGCCGGCCCTCCCCGGTCCCGCTCGTCTCTGGTTGGCCCAGAGCCAGCTCTGGCCCGCCCTCGTTGATTGCGCACTGTCCGGAGAGCAAGCCTTGAAGTGGGTGGGGTATTCACTTGACGTGGGTGGGCAGTTCTTACCGAAAAGCTCAGAATGCGAATTTTTGGAAAAAACGAAATAAATACTGAGTTTTCATGTGTTTTTTCACTACAGTTAGCAAGTTAAGCATATAAACACACGTTTCCGATCATTTTTATGCACTCGAAAGTAGTTTTTAGATGAAAATAGTGTGTTTTTAGGTGCCCTGGCGAAATTTACGAGCGGACTTCCGGTTTGCGAATTTGTGGAAAAAACGAAATAAATACTGAGTTTTCATGTGTTTTTTCACTACAGTTAGCAAGTTAAGCATATAAACACACGTTTCCGATCATTTTTATGCACTCGAAAGTAGTTTTTAGATGAAAATAGTGTGTTTTTAGGTGCCCTGGCGAAATTTACGAGCGGACTTCCGGGTTGCGAATTTGTGGAAAAAACGAAATAAATACTGAGTTTTCATGTGTTTTTTCACTACAGTTAGCAAGTTAAGCATATAAACACACGTTTCCGATCATTTTTATGCACTCGAAAGTAGTTTTTAGATGAAAATAGTGTGTTTTTAGGTGCCCTGGCGAAATTTACGAGCGGACTTCCGGTTTGCGAATTTGTGGAAAAAACGAAATAAATACTGAGTTTTCATGTGTTTTTTCACTACAGTTAGCAAGTTAAGCATATAAACACACGTTTCCGATCATTTTTATGCACTCGAAAGTAGTTTTTAGATGAAAATAGTGTGTTTTTAGGTGCCCTGGCGAAATTTACGAGCGGACTTCCGGGTTGCGAATTTGTGGAAAAAACGAAATAAATACTGAGTTTTCATGTGTTTTTTCACTACAGTTAGCAAGTTAAGCATATAAACACACGTTTCCGATCATTTTTATGCACTCGAAAGTAGTTTTTAGATGAAAATAGAGTGTTTTTAGGTGCGCTGGCGAAATCGCAGTTGATGACTCAACACGCAGCTAGTCACGCCCTCTGGTCTCGCCCCTACACGAAGCAGTCCAGCCCCCTGCTGCAAACAACGAATCAAATGTGAGCAGTAAATGACGTGAAACTGGGCCCGTCGGGCCGCGGTCCGATGGAACCACGTTGGAGATGGTTCCAAAACGAGGGCGGAGCCGGGGAAAAAAAGGAAAATGCGGACACGCTGAACCCGGGAAAGAGGGCGGGGCGGGGCCACCCGGGCCTTTAAGGGCTGGTCAATGCGAAAACGGCTACAGTTAGCCCACATGGGCTTCCCATGCCGGGCCCATTATACCAAAACCACATGGGTCCCATATAATGATGTCCATTTCTGTCCCATTCCAAGTTAGCCCACATAAAAATGAACTGGGGCCTGTATATCCATGCCAAGGCTGAACCCATGTAAGGTTATACGACACTTATCCCACTTGGGGTCAATATAGTTAGCACACATGGGCTTCCCATACTGTGACCATTATACTAAAACCACATGGGTCCCATATAATGATGACCATTTCTGTCCCATTCCCAGTTAGCCCACATAAAAATGTACTGGGCCCTATATATCCATGCCCAGGTTGAACCCATGTAAGGTGATCCCACATTTATACCACTTGGGATGAATACAGTTAGCCCACATGGGCTTCCCATGCTGAGCACATTATACTAAAATCACATGGGTCCCATATACTGATGCATATATCTGTCCCATTCCCAGTTAGCCCAAATAAAATTAAACTGGGGCCTATATATCTATGCCCAGGTTCAACCCATGTAAGGTCGGCCCACTCTTATACCACTTGGGATAAATACAGTTAGCCCACATGGGCTTCCCATGCTGGGCCCATTATACCGAAACCACATGGGTCCCATATAATATTGCCCATTTCTGTCCCATTCCCAGTTAGCCCACATAAAAATGTAGTGGGCCCTATATATCCATGCCCAGGTTGAACCCATGTAAGGTGATCTCACATTTATACCACTTGGGATAAATACAGTTAGCCCACATGGGCTTCCCATGCTGGGCCCATTATACCAAAACCACATGGGTCCCTTATAATATTGCCCATTTCTGTCCCAATCCCAGTTAGCCCACATAAAAATGTAGTGGGCCCTATATATCCATGCCCAGGTTGAACCCATGTAAGGTGAGCCCACATTGATACCACTTGGGATAAATACAGTCTGCCCACATGGGCTTCCCATGCTGGGCCCATTATACTAAAACCACATGGGTCCCATATAAAATTGCCCATTTCTGTCCCATTGCCAGTTAGCCCACATTAATCCTGTATAGGACCCATATATTTAGCCCAACAGGGCTCACAAAATGGGTTCCTTTATGGGATAACCATATGGGTCTCATGCAGTTAGCCCAGATAAATCCCATGCCCACTCATTACCCAACTAGCCCACAATAACCCCATGTGGGGCCCAACTATGCATGTTGGCTGGGAAGGAACAACAGCAAAATGGCAGTGGTCGAGTTAAATGAGTTTGAGAAAGAAATCATGGCAGACGAATCAAACAACTTGTCACAAAGTAGTTACTTCGATATCATTAATTATTTAATTTAATTTATTTATTTCAAACGGGCAACATTTCCAATTATACCGATTTTTTTCCATGTAGTTTTTTTTTTTGTCATCTGGGAGAAGCTTATTAGGATACAGATTTTGCGCTGCTTTTCAGAACCGTGATGGAAGATACAGCGCGAAAACGATAGAAATCTTCTGAATTTCTTTTATTTTTTCTGAGGGCAACAAAGATGGCGGTCGAGACCGAAACGCCCCGACACGCCCCCAACTCGCCCCCACACAATGACGTGTGCGCCAAAGATGAATATGAATCTGAATCCATAGATCCATGTTTATATATAATATCTATGTCTGAATCTGCCGGCCTCCACCTTTCTGGGTGGAGTTTGCATGTTCTCACTGCGCATGTGTGTCAGGTACTCTGGTTTCCTCCCACAAACCAACATTCATGTTAGACTAATTGGTAAACTCTAAATTCACCATATTTTAACTCGGATGGCTTGGTTACGTTACCAACAAGGAAACGTACGTACAGCAGAGCCATACTGTATGGCTCTGACGTACAGAATTTATCAACTTCAAGTTTCTTTTTGGAGCGTAGAACAAACAAAGGGGAGGAGCCTCAGATGTAAATGAGCGCCTCTGCCGCTTCGATGCAACACAGGAAGTGACGTTGCCCTTTTTTTTTTTTGCCTCACACAGGAAGTAACGAAGTTGTCCAGAGTAATTACTTTTTCATTTCTATGTCTAGTTTTAAAGTCTACCAGTGAGATATTAAAGAAGTTTCGCGTCGATGTGGGTAGTTTTTTATAAAAAAAGATTTTAGCTGTTTGTGCTAATAGCCAGCGTAAGCCGTATTTGAGGCTCGTATTTGAAGCTGCTAGCTAGCTTACGTCAGTTTTCAGTAAATGGCCTGCACTTTAGAAAAAGTGTTGTGCGACGCTCGGACCCTTCTGGACAGGTTAAAAGAGCACGATACTGCCGCTGAGGGACTAATCGAGCAGTCCGGGGCCCTTTGCGGAAGAGTGCAAAGCATGAGGGAGGTGGAGACGTCTCTTCCAGACAAGGTAAAGCTGGTTTACAACAATTGACTAAACACTGAAATAACTTGTGCATTCAGCTGTTTAGTCAAAATAAATTTAGCTAAAAAAACAACTCAAATCTTACTGAAATAACTTGAAACTTGCAAAAACAATTTATAAATACTGAAAATTCCATACCATACCATACCATTTTATTTATAAAGCACTTTAAACAGGAACAAGTCCACCAAAGTGCTGGACAAACAAACACGCAACAGGCAACACATACAATGAAGTACAACACGAAAAACATAAAAACATTGCAGATCATAAATCAAACGATCCAATACAAATCAGCTGGCATTGAAAGCGATGGAGTAGTAGTGAGTTTTTAACCGGGATTTGAAAACCGAGAGGGAGGGGGCCTGTTTGATGAGCAGCGGTAACTCGTTCCAGAGTCTTGGGCCTGCTACAGAGAACGCCCTGTCACCCCTGCGCTTAAGGCGGGTTTCTGGAACTAAAATTACCTGATGAAAATCAGACATGGCTTTTGAAAATTGGTTCAAAGTGTTCGTTTAAAATATATATATATATAACTGGCCTTGATTTCAGAGAAAGGTACACCAAGAAAATATTTTAAATAATCTGACCTTTGGAACATGTTAAACTACTGTACCATGTCAGCATCACAGGTGTCTCTTGTGATCAGTCAGTCAGTCTGCCTATTTAAAGGGTGAAACTTGGTTACTGTACTGTGCTGCTAAGTGTCCTGGTGTGTATCACACTGAAGATGAACCACAGAAAGGTAAGAACAGAGTTGACTCAGGAGCTAATAAATAATTAAAATTACTGTATGTAGTACTGTATGTTCCCTGATGCATGCTCAATAATCCAGGTAGAAAAATCCAAAAAAGCTAAATCTGGTCCTCTGGACATTCAATGTAGTATTTTAATGGTAAAAGCCACAAGATCATCCCCAAGAAGCTTGATGTTCCTCTGTCTAGTACAGGACAGCTGCATACAGTATATTAGTTTAAGGTCAAGCTCCCTGAACGAGACTAGAAGAAGAAAATTATTTTAGTAGTGGAATCCAAGGTCAAAGTGCATCAGTGTCAGATCGCCCCAATGGCTGCTGTTTGAGCCTAAGTGGATTTGGTGACAGGACGACACCACTGCTGAAAGTAAATCATTAAAAAAAATTAGATCAGATTTGCCAAAAGGCTTAAAAGACAAACCAAAAAAAGCTTATGGGAGACTGTCCTTTAGACAGATGAAACAAAACTAGTTTGGGTGTTTTGACAAGAGCAAAACAAAAGCTCAGGTCAGGAACACTGAACCTACAGTGAAATATGGAGGAGGCTCAGTTCTGTTCCAGGGCTGCTTTAGTGCATCTGGCACAGGGTGTCATGAATCTGTTCAGGGTACAACGAGGCTTCAAGACTATCAAGGCATCCTGGAGTTAAATGTGGGGCCCGATTTTTAGAAAACTTGTCCTCATTCGCAGCTCATCGGCTCTCCAACAGGATAATGACCCACACAACTAAAAAACGTCCAATAAAGGCTAAGAACCAAACTTGGGACTATTCTGTTGGTCTTCTTAGCTCTGATCTAAATCCTGACGGAACATCTGTGGAAGGAGTTCAAACATCTGGAGAAGGCGCCCTTCAAACCTGAGACAACTGTAACAGTTTGCCCACGAGGAGTGGACCAAAACACTTGTGGACATGTGCAGAAATCTCAGAGTTAAATCACTTGATTTGTCTCAAAGGGCGCGACAAATTAAGTTATTGATATTTTTTCCAAGACCAGTTTCATTCGTTGTTTTTATTTATTTATAATTTTAACATCATGTATTTGCATTAATTGATCTTTAGTGCATCTTTTTCCTATTTTTACTTTTTTTACACTTATTTCAAGCTACTGTATTTCAGTAAACCATTCTTTCTTTAAAGAAAACCAACAAACATGTCTGTTTATTATGAAAAATTAGTATACAGTTAAACATTTAGATTTTGTAATATACCCAATTGAATAAACTATTTTTTGTAATATGTATCGGTATTTTTTCAGAGTCATGTAGAGGTTTACTTTTAATCACTCACAGCAGGAAGCAAATAATAAAAATAATAATGAATTCAATTTATAACGCACTTTTCATTAGTGAAAATCTCAAAGTGCTACACACATTCATACATCGGTAGTGGCAGACTGCCATGCAAGGTGCTTTCCAGTCCTACCGGGAGCAACTCGGGGTTAAGTGTCTTGCCCAAGGACACAACGACACATGGTGTGGGGAACCGGGATTTGAACCGGCAACCTTACGATCGGGGGACGACTGCCATTACCACTACGCCATAGGCGTATCACCTTGCTGGCATTTTTAAATACCTTCACAAGTCAAACAATGACCTGTGTGAGTTGCATCAATGAGCCTCTAACTTAAAAAAAAAAGTAATTCAAGAAAGTTTGGTAATCTAATTGTCTTGTTCCTTTCATCTTCTCTCAGCACACAGAAGACAATTCAGAGATTCAAGAGCTCACAAAGTACAAGCCTCACATCCTTTTGATTCAGGAAAACACTCAAATTAAGGAGTTACAGCAGGAGAATAAAGGTAAAAAATCTTTCAGTTTTTGTGATTTTTCTTGTTTCTGTCTTTGATTTCTCTAGTAATACTCCTTGTGTCTGTCCCTGCAGAATTGTGGCTGTCTCTTGAAGAACACCAGTACGCATTAGAACTGATCATGGGTCGATATCGCAAGCAGATGCTCCAGCTGATGATGGCAAAAAAAGAGCTGGACACCAAACCAGTGCTTAGCCTTCACCAAGACCATGCTCAAGTAAACCAGCATTCTTTGAGTTAATAAAATGATTATTATTTTTAAAAGTTTATAACATACGTTCATTAAACAGATTTCTGATTTCAGGAAGTGCAAAGCCAAGTGGAGCGAATATGCGAGATGGGCCAGGTGATGAGAAAAGCCATGCATGCAGACGATCAGCACTACTGCTCTGTAAGAGAGAGGCTCGCTCAGCTGGAGGTGAGCACAAGAACAGTGAGAGCAACTTCAGCAGCGTTGATCACATCCGCTTATCTAAAGACAGAAAAATTAAGATTTTGATACCATCATGCTGTTTTTGTTTGGTGGAAAGATCAGAAATGATACGTGCGTCCAAACCTCAGCCAGGACATCCATTGCTGCATGTACTATCATCAAAGTCAAATTGATCACAGTCACAACAAGAACCAGTAACGTCTTCGGTTCATTTTTACAGTGGCAGGCAGCAACAACCTCAGTTCTGGGAAAAGCTGTGATGCTGAGTAAAACATAAATCAAAGCGGAATGCAATGATTTGCAAATCTCACAAATCCTTATTTTATTCACAATAGAACTAAGTTAAAAGTGTCAATTGTTGAAATTATAAAACTACAATTTTTAGGAGAGAAAAATGTATTTGTGCATTTTATGGCAGCAACACATCTCCAAACACTTGGGTCAGGCCCATGTTTCTCACTGTGAAGCAGCCCCTCTTCTTTTTTTAATTTTTATAACAACGGTCTGTAAACGTTAAGGAACGGAGGAGACCAGCTGATGGAGTTTTTGGACTGGAATGTTGTCTCTTTGTCTGTCCTGGTTCTTTTTTTCCTGAATCTTTTGATGGATGGGAACATAGTTTGTTTTAAAACCTGTGTACACTTTTCTGCATTGATGGTGCCTTTCCTGGCTCATTAGCTGCCCATGCCAGAGACACTAATGCACCCCCATACTATCAGAGAGGCAGGCTTTGGGGCTGGGTGCTGATAACAGACAAGATGGTCTCCTTCAGTGCGAAGGATGTGGCGTTCGTGGTTTCCAAAAAGATCTTCACAGCTCGATTTGTCTGACCACAGTTTTCCACTTTGCCTCAGTCCATTTAAATTAGTTTTGGTCCAGAGAAGACATTATGGCTTCTTCTTTGCATGAAAGAACTTTTAATACATATCTCGAACTGTGTTTTATAGACAATTATTTGTGTAAGTTTTCCTGAGCCCATCATGCACTGAACAGAATAACAGAGGGCCTGACGATGCCGAGCATCCAATCTGGACTTTCCGCCTCGTCTTTTGAGCTCAGCGATTTCTTCAGATTCTTAAAATCTTTTGGTGATATTACGAACTGTAGATGATGGGATCATCTAAAAATTGGAAGTCTTTCCAATTCCCCTTTGAGGAACGGTATTCTGAAATGATTAAAAATCGATGTTTGGAGGCTGTTTTCCGCAGACTGGTGAACCTTTGTACGTCGTTACTTCATTGTAGTTCGATGCTATGCTGCCTCAAGTCATTTGGATGTTGTCTTTGGTTATTCTTCCTCCTTCAGATTGAAAACCGAGAGCTTCGAGACCTTTTGGCAATCAGCAAGGGATCTGTGAAAACGAGGACCGAAGAAAGCAACCAGCCGTCTACACCAGCAGCATTGTGGGAACATTCCCCTCAGGCGGCGACTGAGTGATCCGAACAGCTTCAGACTGAACTGTGGATGGATGGACAAAAAAGAAAGAAGGAAAGGCGTCCATAAGAAATGAAAGACAGTTTTTGTACATAACCTTGAATTCAGTCGCATAACGTTCTAGCTAACAGAATGATTTCCCTGTGGGTGTATTTATGAGACGTGTCATAATGTACAGTTCATGTACGATCACTGCAGTGACTTTAGAATGAATTCCACGTAATCCTCCTACCTTTTGGTCAAAATGCCTCACACGACCTCAGTTCTGAGCCTGAACCCTCATGGTTCATTTTGACCCAAGGATGGCAGGAGGGTAAAACCATGTGTTTGTAACGGGCGGTTTTGGGTTTCACTGACATGTTTAATGTTTATCTAAATGCTGGAGGAAGGAGAAGAGTATTTCTTTTGTTGGTCGAAGGACACACTTACTTTTTAAGAACATCATTTCTACTCTTTGGGTTTACGCTGGCTGTTACTGACACATCTGGAATGAGTAAAATGTAGCTATCCGTTTCATAAAACTGGCTTGTAATGTACGTTACAACGTGTGCGACTTTGTGCACGCTGCCAAGAAAACAGCTGCTTCTGAAAGATTTCACCATGAAAACTGTTTTTAAAGAAAAGTTTGTTGGGTCTGCCATTTTAGACGTTTTCGACAGCAGCCTGATTTTAAACATGCAGTTCTGCTGTTGTTGAAGAAACACAACCTTGATTTATCTCTTCTCAAACTTTAGACCCATTTTTAAAGCTTTCTGTTTCATCGCAGTACAGAAAGGATCGTTTTTATTCAGCTGCAGCTTTTTCAAATGACATGTTTCCGTCTGGTGTGAAGCCTTTCACAGCACAAACTGCAATTTAAAAGTTTTTTTTTAATTTTTATTCCGCCGTTAAGCTACAGATTCAGACGACTCCGCTATCCTTTTGCTTTTAGATCTAACAGCTGCCTTTGACGCAGTTGACCAGGACATGTCCGTCTCCCGCCTGGAGCAATGTATCAAATATGCTGGTGAAGATTCTCAGCCATCCAGGTCATGATAAAAAATAAAAATAAATCGGAATATGTTTCGCTTCCCATCCTGGATGGTTTATCAATTTAAAAATGTTTAGAGTATGTGGAGATCCAAGCTTTATAGAACTGCATGAGAGGCCTGGTTGTGTACTGGTACTTGGATTCACCTGCAGAGTTGACTGGAACTACTAGTCCTGCACAATGTGGACTCATTGGGCTCTGGCTCACAAGAGAAATCGGGCCTAATGCTGCACTGTAAGTTTTTGAAAGTTGAAATCGGAGACCTTTTGTTTTTAAACAGAGGAGCTCCGTTGTGTGGGGCGAGCAGTTCCAGTTTAATCTGCAGGTGAATCAACTACCAGGACTCCTGCAGTTCTATAAAGCTTGGGATTCCACACACCCCAGACATTTTTGAATTGAGAAGTCTCCCAGATTTATGGTGAAACGTCTTCAGAATACAGTTTTTGTTCAACTTTTTTTTTTTTTTTGGACTATATCCAAGGCTTGACATTTGACGGGTTCAAGTCTCATCGTTGACAGTTCTGTTAGCCTGTGAGAATCTGTTTCATCTCCATCACATTGACCAAAGATTTATTGCTAGATCTTGTTTATTTTCCATCTACACCCACACCATGTTTAGAAATTTAACATCTCCATTTCTATACAGGCAGCACCCATAATTGCCTCCCTGAATTTCAAAATTTCAATGGGACTCTTAACTAGGGGTGCGAATCTCAGTGTCTGGAGAATCGATTCGATTCCGATTTTTGGTGTCACGATTCGATCCAAAATCGATTTTTCGATTCAGAAACAATTTTTGATTCAGAAATGATTTTTCTATTAAAATGGTCATAAATTTAGTTTCAGTTTTGTAACTGACAAGCTGAAAAGCATAAACAACAATGTAAACAAATGGAACATTTATTTAAAACAATACATTTTAGGTTCCTTATTGTATCAAATTTTTTGCATCGTTTGATATTTATACCAAAAAAAAAGGACCAAATACAGGAATGCATTAAAGGTTCAGTCTGCAGTTTCTGTAGAACTGCAGCACTTAGAAAAAATTTCAACAGGCAAAGCATTCTGATCCCTCCCCCTCAGAGCCATATATGGCTCTGCTCTCCCATAGTCTGCTGAAATTCAAATTCAAGCTCTGTTTTTATTGGCTGGTTACAAACTCTTGTTTTTATTGTGTGGAAAATGGCGGGTCACCTTTTCTTTTTAGAAATGCTTATTTACCACCTGGAGAAGCAAGGGGACAATATTAAAAAAAAAAAAAAAATCAGAGATTACCTGGCTAACATCAGTCTGTCAGGAGGTAGTGACAGAGTGAAGAAATGTTTATAAAAAAAAGCTACATACTGAAGCTTTAAATTCTGTAACTTAACCAGTATTAGGTTAGCTTTTTGCTCTGTTTGATTATTGATTGTTTGAACTTGTTTTGTTTTTGAAAAACGGGGCAGATAAAATAAGATTTCTTCTTCTTTCTGCCACCTTTCATTTTATGTATTCTTTCATATACTATGAGATATGGTTTTATTTTCTTTATCTTTTGGGTTTTAGTGTAAAAAAAAAAAATCAATTTTGGGGCTTTTAGAATCGATTCTGAATCGCCAGGACTAAGAATCTAGATTCTTTGAAAAATCAATTTTTTGTTCCTGCACCCCTACAACCGAAGTTATTTTTGGACTCATGTTATGAAATTGGGGATGATTCAAAATTTTAACCTTGAGGAACATATTATTTCTACAGTAAGGACATTTATTTTTTTTAATTGACACTTCTCTAAAGTGAAATATTTTAAACACTTTGAAGGGGTGATTCATGTTTGTATTACCTCTGTATGTACAGTAGGTGTTAGCCAGGCTGGCCTCTTGTGACATCAGAACGCTGTAGCTTGACCTAAAAAAAAAAAAGAAGCATGAACTTATCTCCCTGGTGCTGACTTCCCTTTATTGGCTCCGTTTGTTTTGGAATTGATTTTAAAGTTTTATTGATTACCTGTAAGGCTCTTGATGGGTGGACACCTCTGTATCTGTCTTGACCTCCTGCAGCCTTATGTCCCGATGTCCAGGCTGGTCCATAGAGGTGATCAGATCTTTTCTGTTGTAGCTCCTAAACTGCAGAACCAGAAACTTGGTTTTAGACAATCATCAACTCTTGGTGTTTTTAAGTCGAATGAAACACATTTGAACTCACTGGCTTTTATTACAGCATGAGCTGATATTTTTGCATCAATTTACCTGCAATGGTTTCATTTTGTCATTTGTTGTTCCAAGTCCAGGGGTCTGCAACCTTTACGATCAAAAGAGGTATTTTTGTGCCTTCGTTCACTGAATTAAACGTGTCCAGAGCCACAACAACCTGCTACAACTGTGATTATCAAGTGGTGGCCCGTGGACCACTTTAGATTTGTTGGAGGGGGCTTTGGTGGCCACTAGGGGCCACATCTTAAAAAGCTAAAAATAATTTTATTTTTATAATTTAAAACAAAATAAAAGACCAGATTTTTGTAAAGAAGTAAAAAAATAAAGAAATTGTATTTTTTAAACAAATTTTATTTAAACAAACTATTAACAATGCAGACTTATGTGATTATTTTTAATTCCTGATGAAAATAAGTATAGAAATAAAGTTAAAGTGAGTATTTTATTCCTTGTATTAGTTCTAGTAATGGCATATGTGCAAAATAAATGACCACAAAGCAGAAAAATTAAAACGGCTAAAACTAGCTTTATTTTTGTTTGTATAACAAACAATAAAGTTCAGTTTTATGTTAGTTTTGGTCAAAGCTTGAAAGAGCCGCTGCAGAGGGACCAAAGAGCCGCAGGTTGCAGACCCCTGTTCTTGTGTTTTGTGTGGTCTTTGTTTTGTGTGCAGCATTTGCCAACAGCTAGAATGTGCTATATAAATTTGAAGTAGTAACTTTATAAATGTCATATTTACTAGTCACAAAACAGTTTTTTTTTCTTTTATGGCATGGGGTTCACTGATGAGCAACACCAGTTGTTGTTTTTTTTCTTCACAGTTTTCACATTTGAATCCAGAGTAAATAGCAGCTGATGAGACATTTTTGTTGGTAACATTTTCAAAACATGACAACTTTTTGTGCAATTGATATGTGCTTGTGCACTGTATCTTCTCATCTCAGGAAATCGGTGTTGGCTAAAAAAAAGTGATACATAATTCTATAGTGTTTTTGTGTAAAAAGTAATTTCAACTAGTACAGTACTGTACCTGTACTACAAAGTTTTGTTTGTGCAGTTCAGTGTTGTACCGCAAGGTGGCAATATTTAGTTATCAAGTGTGATGTTCGGATAATTAAACTTTTGCTGCTTTCAAGTGATTAAAGCGTATACATTCCATTGCGTGCTTTGTCATTTTAAATATATCAGCAGTATTCGTGTAATGAAGTAATATAATAATGATGAAATTGTGTTTTTTGTTGTAATTACGAGTTTGATTCTTTCGAATTGAGTATTTCCGACAACACGTGAAAGCAGCACTGCTAGCCCGGAGCGCAGCTAAATCAGAATGTCGGAGAAGGAGCTTGGGAAAAAGTGGGACCGATGCCTCGCTGACGGTATCATTAAAATCGGTAAATATAACTGAGTCTTCGGCTTGTAACGTTACAGTACTGTCCCGGGTTAAAAACACAAAAAGCCAGACATTTTACAGCACTACACAGCTGTCATTGACCGAGCTAGAAGCTAACTAGCTAGCTAGTTGCAAAGGGTAAACACCAGCAAAATATGACTTATTAGTTCAAATTGTGCTCCCCTATTTGTAGATTTCTTATTTATGTTCTTGTTAAGAAGGCCCAAGAGGAAAAGTTTAGTTAAAAGTGCTAGTTTTTATATGTAGCTCCACTAAAAGATAAAGATTGTTACAGGACTTTGTCATTCATTCAACCTTTATTTAGGCAGGTTAATCTCATTGAGCCTCGAGGACTCATTTACAAGAGAGACCTGTCTACAAACTAAACAATGATGGCAACAGCAACAGTAGAATTTCCTTGAACAATCAACAATAGACAAACATAAGAGAGAAATACAGATTTTTTTTAAACAAGTTAAAACAAAGATATCAAAGAAACAGACAGATTATAAGGCAGATGTAGACAATCAAAAACAGGAACATCTCATCATTCACACAAAACATGGCTACATTTAAATTGTTAATTCATAGTTGTGATGACTCTATACTCAAAATGTCATTTTTAGTCAATTACAGAAAAAGACAGGGTTCATGTAATGAACTAAACCTGGACTTTATGAGTTGTTTGAATGTTAAACCCCACCATAGCACAACACAAATTGGGGACAAATGGGTGAAAATACCACAATGTGTTGTGTGTATGAGTGAATGTTCTGCATTGTGTAACAAAATGGCATAAAGCCAGCTACTGCCACATCAAATTCCTGCTCAATTTCTCTAAAATTGACTTGAGTTAAAACCATTAGTGTTTTTTTAAGGTTAGCTGTGGCAGACATCTTGAGTAAAAGTTTTCACTTGTAAATGTACATTTAAAGATTATTTTCAGCAGCTTTCATTGGAATTTGTTCAGTAGATCACAAGATATTTTGTTAACTTTATTACCCGCCTTCACCTTTTGCTGAATACAGTACTGTATATGTGTGCATCAGAGGCCACACAAGACAACATGTGATTAACTTAGCTGCTTTTAAAAAAGAGTAACTTACAAGTCATTTGCTCTTCATCTTTAACCGTCTACTGTGTTTCAGGTACTGGGCTGGGATTAGGAATTGTCTTTTCAGTCTTGTTCTTCAAACGTGAGTCATTTCAGTGATGTTCTGCATCTTGAACCTTTCTTTTAGTGCATATGTTTGGAAAGAGCTTAAAATCACTTCTCTTACTCCTACTTTCCTATACAGAGACATGCAGCTGAACGTAACACAATGAAACTATGTTTTGTTCTCCATCACACACATTTTTTAAAAGGAGTTTGTAATTTAGTATTTTTGGCTTCTGTTACTTACAAATGGTTTAGACACAATATGCTCAGCTTATCATCTGGGCAGATGTAAAGTATGTTTCTCATTTTTAGGGCGCACATGGCCGATTTCATTAGGCTGCGGAGCCGGGCTTGGCATGGCATATGCCAACTGTCAGAACGACTTGAGGTCACATTATCTGCTGCACAGGAGCGAAAAGGTTGGTCGGGTCAAAATTTGGCTTTTAATTTAAATCAATTCTTACCTTAAATTACAGCTTTGTAGGAAACAAACATAATCTAAAACGACACAAAAAAATACCGTAGTTAAAATGATCACAACTGGTTTAGAATTGAGTTTATACAGATTTAACAATTTAATTATCATTTCATTCATCCAGAATCATAACACTGTACAAATTTATTGTCTAAAGTTGGATTTAAGCAACTTTTTTTTTCCTCTACAGGAACAGTAACTGCAAGTGATCCAGTCATTTTAAAAGTTTTCCTTTTGCAATGATTTTGTCTTCGGGAGTGTCATCAAATGCACTAGTCTACAGTTGGATTAATGTCTGTCGGTTGATTATCCATCCTCAATCTGTATGTGCCTAAATGAAACAGTCTATGTTTATTTAATAAAATAATTATAACAATGTGAGCGAGTCATGGTGTGGTAACACGTTTTTATAATATATAATCATGTCTAGCTTTTGGTCATGTTAAATTCATTTACAGAAGTAGTCCAAATACTGAATAATTATTCCCATTATATATGAGTGAGTAGATGTGCCCAGATGTTTTGACCGAAGCGTAAAATGTCATTTTAACTCGAGGAATTGTGATTTCTGTGAAAAAGTATCCTGAATGCAGAATTCTGAATGAGTTGCTCAAGAACTGAAACTTAAAACAAGTAGAACAGAAGCTGAAGGGAGACGAGCAGTCTGCCAGTGTCCCCCATCATTAAGTGGTTTGAAACGTGAATGTTTTTCTGGACTGGAAATGTACAGGGAATGGAAGTACCGGTAAGCCTAAATCTTTTGGTGCAAGATATTCAGGTAGGTAGGAGTTGTACTGTGCAGCTTTTATTTTTTATCTTGTATTTTGCTGGTCCCAGGCAGCACAGAGTGACAGGTGTTGGCGAATGGAGGAGGCTATATTATCCATCACCAGGTGCAATGGCAGAGCCAGGGGGTGGCCAATGGTGGCCTTGGCCATCTTTGGCCTCCCCAAGCGCCACCATAATCCTTTGAAGAAACTAAACTTTTAAGCAATATAAAAACTAGAATGTGTACATTCCTCAAATGATAGGTAGCTGGTTTACACACACATACCCGGTATATATACAGGTAGTCCTCAACTTACGACGGCCTCGACTTACGACGTTTTGCGGTTACGAATGCCCTCCCATTGAAAAGCATTGTTTCGAGTTACACTGTTTATGCGCCTTTACACCAAAAATTACGGTACTGAAACTCGGCGGAGGCGGATATTTACAGGAGGGAGGGGGGAGAGTGTACCTTAGCGGCCGCGGGCAGAGGATTACAGCTGAAAAATACAGGCAGACCGGGGCAGAGGCGGTTAGGAGGGCTAACATGCTAACAGACCTAGCTGTAAAACTCTGGACCGCGCGTGGAAAAGTACAGGAGACCTTTGTTTGGACCGGCGGTTTACGAGGCAGAGAGGCTACAGCTTAGCAATGAGCTAGCATGCTAACAGGCAGAAGAAGGCTTCACCAATAATAATAATAATAATAACTTTTATTTATAACGCACTTTACATCAAACAGATCTCAAAGTGCTACAATGAAAAATAAAATCAAGATAAAAATCAACCATAAATGCAACAAAGAAGAGGAACAACCAAGAGGATGGAGCCTCACAGATGATTGCATCAAAAACTTAAAATTCACAAAATGCAGATAAAATACTCAAAAAACTGGGTGCAATAAAAAACAAAAGCACAATTAATTATTTAAAAAACTGGATAAAAAGAAAGGTTTTAAGACCTTTTTTAAAACATGTCACCAGCTCCCAGTAGGTTATTAACTCTTTTTTCCCTTCATTATGGCTCCAAATGTATGGAGCTAACATGCTAACAGGCCTTACTGTAAACAGTCTGGACCGCGCGAACTACAGGAGGGACACCGAGCTAACATGCTAACAAGCGGAGGAAGGCTTCACCAGCTCCCAGTAGGTTATTAACTATTTTTTCCCTTCATTATGGCTCAGAATGTATGTTTTTTGATAATTATGTAGGGTACTGTGTTAGGATAGGCTAAGTGCTTGGTAAAATAAAGTACTGCATGTATGAGGTGCCGTTTGGATGTATTTTCCGACGATTTTCGAGTTATGACGCAGCGTAGGAACGGATCTCCGTCGTACGTCGGGGACCACCTGTATATAAATATGGCAATGGCCATCTTGAATTTTGACTTGGCAACATTTTGATAGGAACCTTTCCTTATGCCTAGATGCAGCCACAATAAAATGGAAGTCGATGTGTTGCTTTTTTTTTTCAAGTTCTCATGCTCACATGGTTAATATGTATACAATCATGGTGGCA
>JBBPBX010016581.1:14888-33561 GCA_038048925.1 Garcialebias charrua | reverse complement strand
ATGTTGGCTTGCTTTCAACACACACACGGATTGCGTGATCGTCACAGGACTTCATGATGCTTCGCTCTGTGACTCATGATTAACGTAATCTACTACGGTAAATAGCTATTCAACCTACCACAAAAACTAGTCTAAGCAGAACACTACTGGTAATCGCTGGAGAAAACGGTGCTGAACACCTAAGCAACCAAAATTATTTGAAGGAGAAATGAAGTGTTTTTAAGCTAATAGTAGTCTAATGAAAAGCATAAAATAAGCTTGTTAAGAAATTTTCACAAGTCAAAAAATTTCATCCTAACTGAAATTTAGCATTTGCAAAGTGAAAAAAATCTCATCCGGTGTTTTTGACACCCCTCCCCCCGCCTGCTCTCGCTCCCAAGTATGACGTAAGTCGGGCCACGGTTGTCCCTCATACAGTATTGTGTAGCTTCATTTATATTGTAAACAAAAAACATTTCATCACATCAAACTGACAAAGTTACATTTGGTCATAATTACCTCAACACCTTTTTTACATTGCTGATTTGTAAAACAAAAAACAAAAAAACAATTTGATACTTAGATCCTTTTAAAATGAGCAGTTCCAGAGATATACAGTTATAAAATCACAATAATTTATTAACATTTGGTCTGAATACTTTTGTAGGTTATTCTAATTAGGCTATTTTTTCTACTAAACACTTTGAGACTTAACCTTCAGTTTGATGTGATAAGTCACAGATAAACACAGAACTAGGGGTTGAACGAGTACATCATTTTTAAGCTCGACATTAACATAAAAAAAACTCGAGTGGTACTCGATTAGTCAATGACGTCACAGTGTCTTATGATGCAAAATAAATAAATAAATATAAATGCATAAAAACGTCTTTACAAAAAGAAAAAAAAAGACCAACAAAACATTGGGAGCATTTATTATGCTCCTATCATTTATCATACTGCAGATAAGTCACAGGAAAAACAAAACTATTAGTTATTATTAATATTAAAAGTGAAAGTAAGGCGCTGAACCGAAACTTAAAAAACAAATGGGGCCACAGCCACACCGTACCACCGCCTGCAGTGCTGTGCAATTTAGGTTTACTTTTAGAGATTGTGTTTATAGGTTTTTAATAGGTCTAGAGAGATGAATATTTGTTTCTTTTTGTTTGTGAAACGAGAGAGAGGACGCCGTTTCGGCCGTGTTATATATGTGACCTGCAATGCAACACTGCCCCCTGCTGTCACAATCTACTACGGTGTTCAAAGCAAAGAAAATCAACAGAATGATTCAATGAGTAGCGCAATTTATAAAATTATAAACTGTTTTACCTTTTTGACAAGACTGGACCAGCTCCATACATCCGTGCGCACAAAGGAATACATTTTGTAGCGTCTACTAAAAGCTAAAAGCTACCCCGCGCTCGGTTTTTAATCACGTGATGTGACGTACTGACGTTACCGCGACGTGATGACGTCACTACGGGTACTCGAGGTGGACAAAAAAGCCTCGATAGAAGTCAAAGCACTCGATCTGTCGATAACTCGGTTACTCTGTTAAACCATTACACAGAACCCCTGGGTCTCGACACGGACAATGTGAAGCTATTAGCCGCCGCATGCTAACGTTAGCTGCGGCGCTAGCATGCGGCGGCTAACGCACAGCTATTCGTATTTCCAGGATAGAAATGCCCATTAATGCACTAAATCACCAAACTGTTTTTGACAAACTAAAGTGATATGGGGGGGAATCAATTCTTACCATTCAACGTTGCCAACTCTGTCATTGGGCTCATTGTGTTGTAGGCCATGATGATCCTCCTCATCCTCAGAATCTGAAGTACTGTATTTACATCAGAATTCTGAGATCAAGCTGTCGGTTCAGATTCAAACTGGGTGTTCCTGCATGCGCGTAGGCAAGGGGGGTTCGGGGGGTTCGAACGAACCGCCCACTTTTAAAGGAGCAGTTGACAGTGCTGAATTGATGTGGCTGGATAGCTCAACTGATAAAGCCTCCGCCTTCAGTCCCAAAGGTCGTGAGATCGAGTCCCGCATGGTACAACATTTTTTTTTTTTTATTCATTCCAAATTAAAAAAGCACAAGAAAACTATTTACAAAACAGCAAGGAATAAAACAATGCATTAAATGAAAGGAATCAGACGAAGAAAATAATCTTATCTGCCCCTTCTCAAACTATTTTTTTTTTTCAAACACTTGATTCAAACAACTAATTTTACATTTGTCTTTTATTGGATAAAAAAGTAGTTAATATGCGCCTGTGAAGAAAGAAGAATGTGTTAACCACAGGCTGTGGTTAACACATTCTTCTTTTTTTATCCAATAAAAGAGTGTTTGGAAAAAAAATAGTTTGAGAAGGGGCAGATAAGATTATTTTCTTCGTCTGATTCCTTTCATTTAATGCATTGTTTTATTCCTTGCTGTTTTGTAAATAGTTTTCTTGTGCTTTTTTAATTTGGAATGAATTAAAAAAAAAAAAAATGTTGTACCATGCGGGACTCGATCTCACGACCTTTGGGACTGACGGCTGAAGCTTTATCAGTTGAGCTATCCAGCCACATCAGTTCAGCATAGTCAACTTCTCCTTTAAAACGAACCGCCCCCCACAAAATTCTGGCTACGCCCATGTCCTGCATTTCTTCTGATTCAAAAAAGTCTTTTGCTTCCATTTTAAATGACAGTCAGGAGGACAGTAATGATGGGTTTGTAGCTTCAGTGTTATTTGGAAGGTAGCGCGGAGGACAAATATGCGTCATTTCCTTCAAATATGCGTCATTTCCTTCCTGACCTCCAGAAATTAATACTAGGGCTGAACGATTTTGGAAAATAATCTAATTGCAATTTTTTTTTCTATAAATTGCAACTGCGATTTAAAACGCGACTATTTTTTAAATATCTTCTCAAGTATTTTTCAACAAACAGAAGCAATAAATCAATCTGTTTTATAATAAACAATGTCAGATTTATTTAGAGCAGCGATTACAATAAAGTAAACACCATTCTTTTCACCATTTCTATTTTTTCTTGTTTCATAAACATAATAGTAAACATGTTAAGTGAACTTCCTAACTACTGTCTGAACTTCACATGACGGTTAATAAATAAATATAAAAAATTAGATATAAAAAAAATTAAACTTACTGCTTTCCAGCCAGTAACATCGTAAAAAATAAAGTGCAAAAAACATAAAGAGAATCTGCTTTAACCAACTCGTTATTTTTTGAGAATTCAAACTCAGTGAACACAAAATAAACTAGTTCTTATTAAATCTTTTAGATGTTAAAAAAACAACTCACGCACAGCGTCTTTTTTTATAGCCATCAACGGACGTGCTGCCCCTCTTTGGTACCAAACTTTCAGATTTATCAGCTTCTGTTGAGCCTGACGTCATTGTGCAACTGGTTAAAGCGCAGTGTTGACTTCTCCCGCTCTCTACTCTGGTTTGCTCCACTCACAAGTCACTTAACCAGGTCATGTGACCAATCAAATTGCAGCCTTTGCGATTAGAAAATCTTGTTTTATCATATTGCGATTTTATTGCAAATGCAATTAATTGTTCAGCCCTAATTAATACACTTCGGAATTTAGCAGGAAAAACATAAAAAACTATTTCTTTAAGCTACTGACTTGAAAAAAGCATACAAAGTACTGTATGTTTATGTGTGTTGTTTACTAAATGACATTCTTGTTATATCAATTTTTTTTAGATTTGATTTCATTTCCCCTTTAAAGATTAATATGAGATATTTGAAAACTTTTATTTTAATTATGTACCAGTGACATACACATGTGCTTCGTACAGGACAGTAAATGTTTATTTTTCTGAACAATGGGCCTCATGCACAAACCGTTCGTACGCACAGATTTGTGCTTAAACTGTGCTTACGAGTGATTTAGGAGCATATGTGGCATTCAACAATGTTCACGTATCCTACGATTTTTTTCAGATACGAACAAAATCTACGTGTGGTCCGGACCTGTCGTATATTTTACGAGCGGTCCGTCTGCTGTCATCCAGACAGCATTACTCCACAAATAACTTCATATTTCGTTATTTAGGAAATGTTTAGAGTTTAAAAAAGTAACGCACCACAATTGTTTTTGACAATAGGTTCTGTTTGAAGTCGAATTATAATTTTAAATGTAATAATGACTAACGGATTAAAGTATTTAAATGAAAATCAATTTGTTATCAATGCCGTTTTCTAACACTACAATATTAATATGAAGATCTCAAACTGAAATCAACTTAAACCATGAATTAATTTAAGTTTAATTTGCCGCGGTATCGCAGACTTCGGTAAGCCAGACTTTACACAGACTTCCTCCAGCTGCTGTCATAGCTCTGATGTGGCTCAGTCAGTAGAGCACTGCGTCGCAGTTCCGACGGTCATGGGATCGCCTCCCGTGGGAGGACAACGTTTTTTTTTTTTTTTTAATTCATTCCAGATTTAAAAAACACAAGAAAACTATTTACAATACAACAAGAAATAAAGCATAAAGCCTTTTTAATTTGGAATGAATAAATAATCTAAAGTAAGAAGGAAAAAAAAAGAATCATACCTTGTGGGACTCGATCCCACGAGGTGTAGAAAAAAGGTTAGGAACAGCTAACAGTGCAATGCTTTAACCAGTAAGCCACCAGTACGCATGCATGTTTCGAGATCCACATTTATTATAAACAAACTTTCTTTGGTTTTAGCTGGTCATTTACTTCCATGAGTGACGCTGCTAATAAGGACAGATTTTCTTTTCTTGTCCTCAGAGACCACAGAACTTCATCCTCCGCACCGGTAGAGTTCTTCTTTTTTACTTTTCGCTGTCATTTTATGAACGTACACGTTCTGCCTCTGAGGCAGGAAACGTAGCCTTATATGGCGTTTTGAGGGGTGGGAATTATGTAAATAAGCTCACGCGTGCACGCGCAGCTGTTTAGAACAGGTGAGATTCATCAACTTTAAGCAGCCCGTTTACACGCTTTTCCTGTGGATAGAAGAGTTTGTTGGATCTGACGTGGCATGTTCGTACGAACACTTCGTACGAACAAAAGTAGGAGACATTTAGGATAAGAATACGAACTGTTTCGTGCATGAGGGTCATTGTCTTTAACATGGCTGGTAAATTAAAGTACCTATAGCCTCCCAGAATGAATCACTTACTATTTACCGTAGTTCATCTTCCTCCTGTGCACTAAAACCACTAGTGGTCTTCTTCAGTGTCAGAATTTAACAGCTTCAGAAAAACTTAATCACAGACGTCCCTGTTGTCAACGTCACTTTCCCTTGAGCGGTTCTTTTCGTCATGCATGAGTAATCCGTTGATGATAGTGGATTTTTTTACACTACTACTAACCCTACCTGTCATGAATACCTGTGGCATTTACTGTCTGTGTCACAAAAACCTGCCCTCTAAAGTGGTGTGTATGTCAGCTGTATGAGTTCCCAGTAGTGTCAAAGGAAAATGTTATTCAACGGCAGGAAACTCGGCAGCCTGTCACAATAAAATATAAATACATTTAAAATAATAAATAATAATAATAATAATAATAATAATGAATTCAATTTATAACGCACTTTTCATTAATGAAAATCTCAAAGTGCTACAAGGAGCAACAGAATTAAATGTCAATAAAACAAATAATAAAACAATTAAAATCAATAACAATATCAGCTAAGATCAAAAGTAGAATCATGAGGAGGTAGAGTATGCTTGGTCGAAAAGAAAGGTCTTCAAGTCGCTCTTAAAGTCAACCACAGACTGTGGGGCTCTTAGACAGTCAGGAAGAGAGTTCCACAGGCGGGGGGCAGCCACACTGAAAGCCCGGTCTCCCATGGTCCTTAATTTGGTTCTCGGAATGTGAAGGAGATTGCTGTTCTGTGACCGCAGCGAGCGGGTGGATGAGTATGGAATAAGAATATCCTTCAGATAATCTGGTGAAGTTCCGTGTAAGCATTGATGTGTAATGAGAGCAGTTTTGTACTGAATTCTGTAGGCGACAGGAAGCCAATGAAGGTTATGGAGAATGGGCGTAATATGTTCAAATTTACGAACTCTCAACAAGATCCTTGCTGCACTGTTTTGAATATATTGAAGTTTCTGAAGGTTTTTGCCAGGGATTCCAATAAACAGGGAGTTGCAGTAGTCGAGCCTGGAGGAGACAAAAGCATGGACGAGCTTCTCAGCATCGGAAAAAGTTAGGGATGGGCGAAGTCTGGAGATGTTTCGAAGATGGAAGAAGCAAGTTTTAAACAAATGCTTAATGTGATTTTCAAATGTAAGATTGGAGTCCATTTTTATTCCAAGATTAGTAACAGAGGTGGAGAGGGGGATGTCTTGTCCAGAAAAGGAAAGTGTTGTTATAGGAGATGTTTGTAAATAAATTAGCTGCTCCTGTGTACAAGCCGCTGAGTCCAAAATGTGGGAAAAAAAATACACAGGCAATTACGGTAATCAAATCAATGCTTTAAAATCTTAATATCTGTGGACAGTGCCTGACACACTGTTACTGGTCAGGATTTGACTGACTAGAAAATCTTAGTGAATTATTTGTTTAACGTTTAAACAAGCGACTAAACCCCCGTGCGTGTTTAGCATGAAGCCAGGTAAAATTCATACATCAGGATGATTTCAACATGGAGGAAAGAGTTAGCGGAAATGATTCTGTTTGTGGTTTGAGTCTGTTATGTGAGGAAGATTAGGACATAAGACGTACAGTACTCTGGGTTGTTAAAACCGCGTCAGTCATTTGTTTTTTTTTCTCTGTTAATCAAATGTTTTTGATTCATTTCATGCTCAGATTAGATGGTTTGTCCTTACTAGGTGCAGCAGAGTTGTCATATCAACAAGTCCTGATTAGATTTTGAGGCCAGGTCAAACAGCTCTTCAAGGACGGTGGCGTTGTTTGTGACAAGTGTATCTGATGAGGACTGTGGCTGAATAAAAACTCTCTGTCCTCATCTTAAGGCCAACATATTATCGTTCGTGCTGAATGTTTTTAGACCGAGTCGAGATGGCCTGGCCTGAGATTTTAGATGAGAATACTGTAACGTAGAAAGTTAACTGGGGAGTTTTATTAAAAATCACACCGGTTTGTCCTTGTTTACTGTAGTTGCTTTTGCTTTGTGACTGACGTTCTTCTGATCCGTTTTCTGATAATCCAAAGAAAAACACAGGGAGATGGCGAGGAAGGCCCTGAAGAAGAAGGCGCTCTCATCAGGGCCTCCACTGACTCATCAGGTCAGACAAGGAGTTAAAAGGTGGGGAAGCATGATGGGAAATCAGGACGCCACATTCTGTGACATCAGTGTTTTAAAGAGGAAGATTTGTTTTCTCAAATGTTTCACTTCCTCCTTTTGTTTTCCTTGTAGAACAGTGAAATACAACAAGGGCTACGCTGCGTTGAGTCAGCAGGCTGATGAAACTTTAGTTGCTCTGGACTCAGACAGGTAATGTCACAAAAGAAAAGCAACATGGCTGACCTCTACTGCTATCACTGACCTGAGCTTTAAAAACCTTACTGCTCTTACCTCACAGTACATATATGCAATTTTTTTTAACACTTTGAAAGGTTTTGGTTTTTTAAACAAAAAAAGGAAGTTAAACTGATCGTGAGTAGTCAGTATCTTACCTGCAGGGGATTCCAACAGGGGAGCTAAGCTAAGCTGACAACAGTTCTTCCAGAAAAAAACATGTAAAATGGCTCAAAACTAAAAATGAGCTTGCATTTTGAATTGCTTCAGTGCCTCACCCAGCCCTAAATAAATAAGATATTTAAGATAAATGTATAAACCCTGCTAAACTAAAGTGTTTGCTATAGGAGTGTGCTCTAGGATCACCATTCAGTCTGTTTATATAGGCTTAGTGTATACTGTAGATTAAACATTGAGAAATCTCAGCTTCTGTTCTTATTGCAAAGGTTATCGCATGAATGGAGATTATCACCACCTGGTGGTGGATGGGTTAAATGCAGAAACTAATTTCGCCATTCTAAAAAAGCTAAGTCTGGTCCTCTGGACATTCAAAAAACAAAACAAAACAAAAAAGTAGAAACGTTTCGTCTTTCGTCCGAAAGACTTCCTCAGTCTGAGGTGCTGTGTTCAGCTCAGTCTTATAAATCGCACCCTCTCTTGCTAGTATCACTCAGCCCTCTGTGAATAGCAAACAAACAGTGTTGCCAGATCTCGCGACAGAAACAAGCGGCCAGCCCCACAAAAACAAGCCCAAACAAGTGACTCACTCGTTGAAAACAAGCCCAGCTTGACAGAATAAAGAACAAAGAATGAACCTTAAAATAACTTCAGGAGTACATTTTACATGTACAGTACTGTACCGGTAACATATACAGATAAGCAGCAGCACATTAGCATGAAACACCACAGATGACGCACCTCACTGACCGCGTTACGCATCACACACAAAAATACACCAATCTTTTATCCTCATCAATGCAAGGAAACTTAAAAGAAGTTGTCTGTATTCTGCTCATGCTTTCATCATTAATTGCTCGCGCTTATGCCAACCGTACCTGAACGTAACATCCGCCTTGACGTAACATACGTGGAAGGGGAGCGTGAAAGGACAAACTACCTACCACTTGCATTCATGTTTGACAGAAAAACAAGCCCAAATAAGCGACTCAACGCCTAAAGGCCCAGGCAGAGCTCTGCGTACGGCCTGTACGCCGCTCTACGCGCGTGTTCTATGTGCGCACGTTCACAAGCACTGCTCTGCATTCGTTCTCGCGTTAAATGCTCGCGTTTTCGCTCCAAATTCTTCTTGTAATTTGAGCAGCTGCGCGCAGAGCGTTTACCTACGGGACAAACTGAGGTAGCTGATTGGTCATTTGCTGACACGCCTACTGAATTGATTGACAGGTCGGTGGGGAAAAAAAGGCACAAGATGCGCAGCGGTTTTCTGTGTTTATATGTTAATAAAAAGTTCTAAATAATAAAATAAAAACAGGGAGTGCTGGTCCAGCACACCAGAACACCAGGAAATATTTAGAACCTCGCGCATCCATGTTGGACACGAGTTTAAAGGTTCAGTATGTAATTTCTGGAACACGCTGGAACTTAGGAAAATTTTGAACAGAGACACGTTTCTGGTCCCTCCCCCTCAGAGCCATATATGGCTCTGAGGCTTGCTCTTGCCCTAGCTCTGCTGAAATTCAAATTCAAGCTCTGTTTTTATTGGCTGGTTACAAAATCTGTTTTTATTGGCTGGTTAACGGTGGGTCACTGTGGCTTTTTAGAAATGCTTTTAGAGAAGCAAGGGGACAATAGTTTTTTTCAGAGATTACTTGTCTAAAATCAGTATGTCAGGAGGTAGTGACAGAGTGAAGAAATATGTTAAAAATATATTGTTAGAAAAGTTACATACTGAACCTTTAATTCGCTCATGACAAATGCATTCATTTCTTCCTCATCGGAGGAGGAAGCGACACTTGACTTTTGGCAAAAAAACAAAAGAAAAGTCCAGATCAGGGATGAAGAAGAGGAATTTAATACATTTGTGTCACATACAAAACAGTCCGGCGCCGGGCAGTTTATTGTGAGACAACGCGCCTCGCGTACGCGGTCGTAAAATTTGAGCTCTGCGCGTTCGTGCCCTGTGGGGCTACGCTTGTGCCTCTGCGTACGTACGGCGTACAGCGGCGTACTGCCTTACGCAGAGCTCTGCCTGGGCCTTAAGGCAAGCCCAAAAAAAACGCCAGAAGCGACAAGCCAAATTTACAAGCGACCACAGGGAAAAAACAAGCCCAATGTCACTTGAAATAAGCGGACTTGGCAACTGTGCAAACAACCATCAGGGTGCTAACGATCCATCGTTAGGCTGATGGTCCTCCTTGATCATGTGAGCAGCTGGTTTCGGCTGTCATCAGCCAACTGGTTGATCCACTGTGAGAAGGTGCTGGTAGTCCCCGATTTACGAGCGCTCTGATCTGCGAGGTTCCAGACTTACGAGCTGCGAATTTTTGGAAAAAACGAAAAAAATACTGAGTTTTCATGTGTTTTTTCACCACAGTTAGTTAGCTAAGCATATGGACACACGTTTCCGATCATTTTTATGCACTCATAAGCAGTTTTTGGATGAAAATAGAGTGTTTGTAGTCGCGCTAGCGAAAACCGTTCCAATTTACGAGCGAAATTCCGGATTTACGAGAGAAATGGCGGCCGTTCCAAATTACGAGATTTCCGGTTTACGAGCGCCTCGTTGTAACGGATCTCGCTCGTAAATCGGGGACTACCTGTATTTATAAAACTGAGCTGAACACAGCACCTCAGACTGAGGAAGTCTTTCGGATGAAAGACGAAACGTTTCTCCTTTTTGTTTTGTTTTGTTTTTTGAACGTCCAGAGGACCAGACTTAGCTTTTTTAGATTTTTCTACCTGGATTATTGAGCATGCATCAGGGTAATTTCGCCATTGTATGGAGACATACAGTGATGCCATTGTGTGGCATTATTATTATTATTATTATTATTATTATTATTATTATTATTATTATTAAATAACTGAAACCATCTTATGGGATTTCTGTAAACGAAACAGATTAGACATGCAACAGTTCCAGTTGGACTCGTAAAACATTTCCAGCTCATAAAGATGTTGTCCCTGAACACGTTTTTGTTTTAAAAGTTGGCCTGATGGGCTCGATATTGTCTGACTTTCTTGTTTTTTTCACAGTGATGAAGAGATCGACTTTGAGCAGTACTCTTCAGGATACTCTTCGGCTGAGGTGAGTTCGGTTCACAGAACATTTCTCAGATTTCTTCCGATGCTTCGTCAAACTGGCTGCATGACGAGTTTTGCATGGGTGTGGGAGAAAATCTGTCCTTATCACTCAGGGCTTTAATAAACATTTGCTACGTTCATAATCTGTTCATTAACACAACTCTGTGGTGGAGCACAAATGATGTAGGTCATTAAATGCCTTGCCTTTTGTTAACCTTTCATAAACCATCTCAAAGTAAATATTTGACATACGGTACTCCACAGATTTTTTTTCACAGGAAACTGCAGGGTGCTTCTTTGTACAATAAATATTGGACGGTTTAGATGAACTGGTTTCTCTCGCTCAACAGTAGCTTGGGTAAAATGAAACGACAGATTTACAAACCGCTGCCAGATTTAGTTTTCCTACGGTGATTTCAGACGGACCAGATTCCAACAGTGAGCAGGAGCCTTGGTGTTGATGCACAATATTTCTTATTGTTGTTTTTAGTAGCGTACATTCAGCCCCTGGCTTTTTTCAGGCATGTGGTTTTGTCACATTGTTGTCTGAACATTTAGCAGTTCTTACATTAGAATTTAGTCCGTCCTGTTTTGTGCTTGTTGAGTTTATGCACAGCTCTATGCTCGCAGGCAGCATCTCAGTCTGATGCAGGTCTGGGCTTCGACTTGGGTCATTACAACACCTCGATTCTTTACTACTTCAGCCACGCTGTCTTTGTTTTGGTGAGGTTCAGATTGGTAAATCAAATGGATCATGGCTGGATGCCCAGGTCCAGTGACTGCAAAACCAGCTCAGATCACTAACCTCCCACCACCGTGCTGCACAGTGAATATTGAACTGTTATAGTGTGTTTGCTTATGGATACACTTCTTTTTGGATTAATCACAGTTATATTTGTCCACGAAACCAAATGACTCAAATCAGCTACTTGGACTAAAAACACGTCTTAAAGACATAAAAACCTAGATGACCCTACATTTTCTGCTTTTGAACAGACAAGACTGCGGTTTTAGTTTTTGGACCTGAGCATCTCATGAATTAATTTTTTCACTCTTTCACCCTCATTGGATGGCATTAATCTGCCCTCCAGCTCTAATGTTAAAAATCTTGGTGTTATTTTTGATCAGGACATGTCTTTTAACCCCCACATTAAAACCATTACTAGAACCACCTTCTTCCACCTGCATAATATTGCTAAAATTAGAAACATCTGAAAATGATGCAGAAAAACGGATTAATTGTAAACAGAAGAATAATGGATATGTGTCGAGCAGTTCTGTGCTGCGTGCAGTGAAGTCTCTGTTCTTCTCCAGGTCCATCCTGATCTGAGCAGGCAGCTGCTTCAGGACGGTTACCGCCTGGACGAGATCCCCGACGACGAAGACCTGGACTTGATCCCACCCAAAGCCATGGGCTCCTCTGTGTGCTGCTGCTGCGAGCAGCCGTCGTGCTCCGTGCAGTGACGTCGGTGCTGCTGGGACTCGGACCGAACGAGGACTCGGCTCTGACTTCAGCTGGCTTTAGCTGTCGCTACCGGACGACCTTCTTTCCATCGCAGCCCAGCTGCTGCGTGCTGCCTGAGGACGTCCAGCCCTGAACGCAGGAGCACACTCGGCCCCAAAGAAGACGCAGGTGGACATGAGAGCAAGCCTTACCCACTGTGACTCCAAAGACCAAGTTTTATTCAACCCGCTTTGTTTTTGCAGCTTCACACTGAACAGCAGCTCTGAATAGAAAACGAGTGGTTCTGCACGAGTTTTACGACCACGTCGACTCGAGGAGGAGCTGCTTAATGTATTTGTTTTTGTCAGGTCTGCAACTTTATAAGCACAACACGCTTATAAATAGCTTGTCTGAAAAAGCTGTATTAACTTTAACGAGTGAATTAATGTCCTCTCTCTGGACCACTGACATCACACGATTATGAAGTGTTACTCTTTATTTATGCTTTTTTTGTTTCACCTCCTGGATCAAAAGCAACATTTAAGTTTTACACTAACCACAGCAGCTGCATGTTGAAGCTCCTGGCTGAGCACAAGCAGAACACTGAACTGGAACAAGATGCGTGGTTTGGAGGTAAAACCACTTGTGCTCTTGTTTCCTGGTTAAGGAGTAAATACTCCTTTTTCTTACCATCCAGAAAATAGTTGTTACATTTTGTACAAGCTGTCACTGAGCAAATTGTGGCTAAAGGTATTAACATGTTAAAACTAAACATATCTTAAAATGGAAGGATATTACTAAATCATATGCTAAACACTTTACATTTTACCACAGTTTGACCTTACAATCTTTGCATTGTATGTTTATTTCCCAAAAATACATAATCTGCAGTATTTTTTATTTATTTAAAAAATGGAGGCTAAAAACATTGTATACGTCATTGACGTTTGCTTTTCATAGAAAATGTAAATCTGTAAATTAAAAACATTTCTAATAGTTGATTTATTCAAATGTTTAGAGGAGGATGAGAGAAAATCTAAAGGTAGATTTCTTATTTATTGTGGCCAGAATTAATGTGTTGTACCTGATAACTCCAAAGAAAAGTAAGATTTTTCTTTATTTTTTTGTACTAATTTTATGTTTACGTTATAGTTGTTACAAGTTATGTACAGCTCATGTATAAGTTAATCTTTTGTTGGTGTTCATATGTTACTGATGTAACCGTAAAGGAACAAAGCAACTGTTTTGTTCTGTGCACTGAAACTGCATTTTGTATCACATTTTACCATATTTTTCAGACTATAAGGCGCATTAAGCAAAAACAAAACAGTCAGATAAATCAAACTTTAACTCATTCACAATAACCACATAAAATCAGATAAGGTGCACCTGATTATAAGCCTCACTGTCAATTTTTGAGAAAAAAATGATTTTAAGTGTGCCTTCTAGTCTGAAAAATATGGCAATGTATTTTTCATTTATTGAAACCGTACCAACACAAACTTTCACGAGTGTTTACCTTCTCAGGAGCTTTGTGTGTGTGTGCGTGCACAGAGAGATATTTGCCTTTTTTTACAAACATTTGTAAAGTAAAAAAAAAAAGTTTGCTGCTCCGGTGCATTAAGCTTTTAAGTCGGCATAAATGTAAACAAAACACGTTCTTGCTCCTGCCGGGATATTGTTTTCACGCTTGGCTACAAACATTTATGCACGTTAATGAATAATTTCATGACCCAAAGAGGAGAACGCTGCGTGTCAGGATAAAGTTTGGAGCTTCAGACTTTGGAGCAGTTCATAAACACCGAACAGAGAAATTAATTTTAAAATGTTTTATAGCAGGGCTATTCAACTGCCGGCCCGCGGGCCATTTCCGGCCCACTGGTGACTTCAATTCGGCCCACTTCATTTCAGGGTTTGGGTTTTGTTAATTGCATTTATGATTTAATGCAATAACAAATTTAAAAGGTAACAGGTCATTGTAAAATTTGGTGTATTTATATAATGACTTTAATGGCTGGATGTCCGGCCCCGGAGCTGTTTTGTTGAATAGCCCTGTTTTATAGTTTTATTGGACCTAATGGAAATGATGAACAACAAAGGAAGTCATATCAAGTAGAGCAGAACCGTAGAACTGGACCAGAAGAGTTTCATGAGGATGATCGAGCCCGGTTTTGATTCTGCATTGTGTTTCACTGTAGATAAATCTTTTTGCACTTAACACCAGTGGCCAGTAGCGCGTACACTTGACTCACCTGTACTATGCAACAACTGGGACAATCTGTTGTACACTGTCGCGACATGGCTGTTGTGTGCATTAACTAAATGTTTTTATTACGACTAACGCTACTCTGTTTGATTGTACCCCTTTAATGTTCACATCATAAAGATGAATTCAGTTAAGTGTGTCCTTTCATCTGTTTTCATCATTTTGTGTCATGGCAAAGAGGGATGATAATGTTTTTGACCCTATCTGAGCGTGTCTGTTAGCAAAATATCTTGTGAACTGCTGGATAGCTTTTAATGAAATGTAGAAATTAATTGAAGCACATCTACAACTTTTGGAGTCGGTCCAAATTGAAAATGGCCGCCACAGCAGACACAAAGATGGGTCGAACCCTGTCAAGCTCACAGATTTTGACCAATGATTCGGGGTGGTAGCAGCTGAGATTTACTCCTCACAGAAGTTCTGAGTGTGAAAAGATTGTGCAAGATCTTTGATAAAAATGATGCATGGATAACTTAAATGTTAAAGAAACTTCCAGGAAATTATATTTGAGTGTGCGTCTACTTTTGGAGCCAAACTAATTCAAGATGGCTGCCACAGCTAACTGACATTAGCCAGCAGAACTCAGTCCATTTTACAGGTTTTAAACTGGTAGTAGCTGAGGCAGGTTGACAGATAAGGTCAGACAATTATTTTTGTGTTTCAAACATGATTATTATATTAAAATGAAGTGAACTACAGTGATCTGTTAAATTCAGAATAGAATTCAAAATGTTTCTTCTAACCTACAAAGCCCTCAAAAACCTAGCTCCTCCTACATGTCTCTGTGTGAGTGCAGCTACAGCGTGCGCTCTCAGGACATGATTACCTGCAGTGTTCCGTCAGTGAGGACTGAACTTGGCAAAAGAGTATTCTCCTACTCTGCCCCTGCTTCATGGAATATCTTACAAAAAGATCTGAAGCTCTCGGCCTTGACTTCTCTAAATGGCTTTAAGAATCTGTTGGAATCCTGGCAAAAACCAATGCAGACATGTTCCTGTTTTTGATTTTCTACATCTACCTTATAATCTGTCTGTTTTGCTACTTTGATATCTTTGTTTTAACTTGTTAAAAAAATACTGTATTTCTCTCTTATGATTGTTTATTGTTGATCGTCCAAGGAAATTCTACTGTTGCTGTTGTCATCATTCTTTAGTTTGTAGACAGGTCTCTCTTGTAAATGAGTCCTCGAGGCTCAATGGGATTAAACTGACTAAATAAAGGTTGAATGAATGAAAAATTAGAGATCTTGTTGCTCCATATTTTCCTAACAGAGCACTTCACTCTCAGACTGCAGGCTCACTTGTGGTATAGAGTTCCGAGTAGAATGGGAGGAAGATCTTTCAGTTATCAGGCTCCTCTCTTGTGGAACCAACTTCTAGTTTCTGTCGATGAGGCTGACACATTGTCCAGTTTTAGAGTCAGAGTCAGAGAGTCTTTATTGTCATTTGCACCGCATGTGGTACATGAGATGAAAACGAGATTATGTACACGAGGTCCCAGTTACATCCAACAACAAATGAAAGAGAAAAACAGTAATAACATCTAGAACTAACTAAGAAAAGCATCAACTAGTAATACACAGCTAACTAAGAAAAGCATCAACTAAGACTTTCCTTTTTGATAAATCCTATAGGCTACATGTAGTTAGGGTTGGCTTGTTATGCTGCTGCAGGCTTAGACTACCGGAGGACAAATTGACCTAATTTCTTAAAATGATTTAATGAATGAATAATTTTCATTTGATAGTATTTCTATCTTTAAACGTGATTCTCGACCTGCCATTGTGTATCTGTTCCTCCTTCCTGTTCCTCTCAAACCCAGCCGGTCGATGCAGGGAGTTTTTAGGCTTGCTCAGGATGAGAGTCTGTGATGACTCAAAGCAGTCTGCTCCTCAGATAAATCTTGCTATTGCTTTTTATGTATATGAATGTTTCTGTTCAGTGCTCTGATATCAAAGTCAAGTCAAAGTCAACTTTATTGTCAAAACTGCAATATGTACAGGACATACACAGGATTGAAATTGCATTTCTCTCTGTCCCTTGGTGCAACAGTAACCATCTAAACACTAAACACTAAAACATTTAATAAACATAAGCATAAAATGAAATAATAAAAGTGTAATACTGTCCTGAGTTTTTGCATAGTAGTGTATGAAAAGTTACACCAACAATAAACATAAGCATAAAATGAAATAATAAAAGTGTAATACTGTCCTGAGTTTTTGCATAGTAGTATAAAAGTATAAAAAGTATATCTATAAAATAAAATGAAGGTTCTGGCATTGACATTTGTAATAGAGTGACAAAGCAGCATATGAAGTTAATGTACACAGTACAGTATATGTATGAGGTAGTTGATATTGGTATAGAGGTAAAGTGGCATATGCAATAAGGCTAGTAAAAAGAATATATATATCAGCAGTAGTGTAGATATAAAAAGTAGTGTAAATGTAAACTGTAGTAATAAATGTAAACAGTAGTAATAAATGTAAGCAGTAGTAATAAATGTAAACAGTAGTAATAAATGTAAACAGTAAATGTAAACAGTAGTATGACTATAGGCAGTAATGTAATACAAACAGTGCAAATATGAAAAGTAGTGCAAACTGAATGAGCACATGACCGTGTGTTGAGTGAATAACCCGTTTTGATGACATAGAGTCCAGTGCTAAAATCTTTGTGTTGTGTGGTGATGTGTGAAAGTTTTTTTGTGTTAAGGCAGTACAAGTGGGAGGGAGGGCAGAGCAGGCAGAGAGTTAAGCATCCTGACTGCCTGATGAACAGAGCTGTCATTCAGTCTGCTGGTTCGAGCCTGGAGACTGTTATGATATGACTTCTGTTGTGACTTGGCCCTATATAATTGAATTTAATTGAATAGTGTGTGTGTAATAGAGAGAGACAGGTGGGTCGGGGTGGGTGGGGGGTTGTCATGAATGTAGTGAAGTTGATTACTGTGGCAGAGGAGGATAAAGTCAGGGAGACAGAAAAAGGCCCGAACTCTGAAGCGTAGTGGCGATGTATCTCCACCAGGGGGCACCAGAGCAGCGCAGAGTCCTCTAAACCTGTTGCGCTCCATCCCCGTTTTTTTTTTTTTTTTTGTGGCAAATGCTTTATTAAAGCACTTTCTCGTAACCATAAACATTTTTACGAAGCCTTCTCAAAAAAGTCTCATTCTCTTTATTTATAAACGCGGCAGCAAAACATGTTTGGATCCCCCGCACGCGCTCAACACGACTGCATCGTTCAGTGCACGACGTTTTGTTTTTTACACATTAAAAACTCTTGACAGATTCAAACATGGAGTAAGTCAAAGTGTCATTAAATACTTGTTGCTGTCGCTGGGCGGGTCTAACGCTGGTGTGCAGGGGGGAGTGTCAGCTCCAGGGGAGAGAGGGGGGACGACAGGGAGGAGGAGCGCTTCACGAGACATGACATCGAGCTGTTAGCAACCTGTCCTCTCACCTATTAAACAAATAAAAGCAACATTTATTAAAAAGTGTGGGAAAAGGGCAGAAACCCCACCGGGTTCATCTTCTCTCCCCGTGCAGCAGTCTGCGGAGCGGGGGCGCGCCTCGTGCACCCGCCGGTGTGTGTGTGTGTGTGTTTACAAACGTTTTGAACGGCTGCCAGAAACGAGGGGAGGAAGAAGAAGAAGAACGAAGGAGGTGGATAAAGTGAAGGAAGAAGGAGGGATGGTGGACAACTCCAGCAGCAGTAAGGCACAAATGGTGAGTGGTGCGCGCGCATCGAGCTGGAAAATATAAACGACTTCTTTTTAACCGTTTATTTTTTTTAACTCACTTTCCGGTGAAGAGTTAGCCTCTTTTTTTTTATTTTTTTTTTTACTTTTTTTTCTCCCTCCACATCGTTCCTGAAAGTTAAGTAAAAGAGGAGAACAAACTTTAAGCAGGTAATGGTAATTAACCTGTAATGACGCTGTGTTGTTAGCATGTTATTCACCTTTAGCTCCCGGGTTTACTCACTCATTTCAAGCTAACTAGCTACTACAGGGAGGAGCTGCTTTAACTGTTCTCACACACACACACACACCTGCTCAGGTGTTTGCTTTTTGAATTACCAACAAGGTGTTTGTTTTACTGGAGGGTGTTTGAGAATGTCTCAGGTGTAAAAACAACTGAAACGACGACTTTTCTCATGTCTGCACCGACGTGTCACCGCCATTCAAAGCGTCCATCAGGTTCCCTGGTGCTGTGTGTGTGTGTGTGTGGGTGT
>JBBPBX010016581.1:0-14870 GCA_038048925.1 Garcialebias charrua | reverse complement strand
GGGGTGCGTGGGTGTGGATTTGACACTTGTCATTTTCAAACAGAAGTTACATTTACACTCATGACAGCTTAGCATAAAGGTAGCAAATAGGTATCTTGGTCCTGTTTATAAGAGATTAATACAGGTTTTATTAGGGGTGCACCGATAAATCGGCCCGATTTCATTAATTTTGGGAAATCGGAAATCGGCCAATGCTTGCATGAATGAGAAACCGATTTTACAGATTTTTGTTTGTTTGTTTTAACAACAATTGTCTAAACTTCAATTATATTTCAGAAGACTACCTTGTGACCATGCTGGTGAAGATTCTCAGTCGTCCAGGACATGATAAAATCAAAAAAGGCGTTCAATGCAGAAACAACTGGACTTTATTAGTAACAGAAGACGTTTCGCTTCCCATCCGGGGAGCTTTATCAATTCAAAGAGCAGAGTTTGGTAGTAAACTCTGCTCTTTGAATTGATAAAGCTCCCCGGATGGGAAGCGAAACGTCTTCTGTTACTAATAAAGTCCAGTTGTTTCTGTATTGAAGGCCTTTTTGGATTTTACCTTGTGACCAGTTAAAACAAGTTTGTATTGTTTCTAGAATATTGTTCACGGGTCTGTTTTTCAACAACAAAATAAGATTGAAATTTGAAGGCGCATTGTGACCTTACAACATCCAACAGTGTTGCTTATAAAACGAAATCGGAATCGGCAGGTCAGACTTTGTAGAAATCGGTGATCGGCCAAAAAACTGCAAACGCCTAGTTTGACTGCCTGGCATGAGTGAAAACCATGTGTATGAGTTACTTTCACGTGTGCAAACGAGTCTCATTGCGTCTTTCAGGGTGTCCGCGGGGTCTTGAAAGTTATTAAAAGTTGATAAATCAATTTTGGGAAAATTAAGGGTCTTGAAAAGTATTAAAAAGTCTTGAAAGCAATTTGATGAGGTATTATTTTTTTTGCTGTTATTCTAGCTTTAAATAATTTGACAGCAAAAAGTATGTATGACTAATATTTGTTTTTCTCACCACGGAGGATTTGGAAACTGCTTCGCACAAATTTAGTGTCAGGTTACAACAGCCTTTACGGCTAGGCCTATCTTGTGCGCATGCGCGGCTGCTTTATCTCCAAGTTGAGTCTGTGTGTTCGAGAAAGTTGCAGCAAGACCATGAGAACAATGGGTAAATGCAAGTTTTCAGACTCCTGGTTGGAGATGCCTGATTTTCAAGAATGGCTGAGGCCTGTCACCGAGAATAACCACGAGGCTTACCCCGGAATTACACCACATGCGTTCCGGCTCCGCCCCGCTCCGGTCCGACCTCCGCAGCAAATACGCACCCATTATAATCAATGACAGAATTTACACTGGCTCCGCACGGCGGCGGCGAGCTGCGGAGAGCGGACGGCAGTCCGTCAAAATTAGAAAATTTTCTATTTCTGCCGGATGACGGAGCTGTGCCGGAGTCAACTTTTGAAGATTACGTCGCACCAACAGGAAAAGGAACGAGCACAACTTCCGTATTTACAAAATAAAATCACCACGGGCGGACTAATCCTAGCTCTATACGGATTTATTTGTACAAAAATGCTGTCAAACTATCAATTATGACTATTCTATGACTAAACTATTATATTTATGACTATGACTACACCTAATAACGCAATACAAAAATAAATAAATAAAAAAGTATTTTATTCTGAAATGTAAACATCACTTCCTGTTGCTCAAACCATGTAGCTCATTTACGAGAGAAGATCAAGGCAGCAGTCTCTCTACAGTTGTTCTCCTTCTTTCCACCGAATGAATTGTTTTGTTCTGACTTACTTATTTATCACTTGATTTATCGCGCGATCTCGCACGTGTCTTGGAGCGGCGCATCCAGGCGGACCTGAGCGGAGCGGAGGCAGTGGGAATTGGACTCGTTCAGCTGCGACCTGCGGACCGGAGCGGGGCGGAGCCGCGTGCAGTGTAAAGCCGGGGTTATTGTACATTTTGTAAAAAAAAAAAAAAAGATGAGCGTAGCCTCGATGGGCATAAACGCTGAAGCTGAGTTAGAAGAGCTGAAAAAAAAGAGAAAAGTTCTACAAGAGGTGTGCGATTCTCTGCAAAAAGATGCAGAGCAGGCAGAGGGAAAGTCATGTTCTTTAATGGCCCAACTGATCACCAAGTCCAATGTCTTGAGAAGGAGACGTAAAGAAAAACTCAGTGAGCTGGTGCAAACTGAAGAGTTGCTGGAATGCAAAGCAACTGCACTGAGGCACATGTAATGATTACTGTGTTTATTTCTTATTCGCCATTATTCAACCAAGTTACTTTAAAATAGCTACGAGTCTTGTTGTAACCTAAGCTATATTTTCTTAAACCTAGTCGTGGTTCAGTTTCTTCTTTTGAACTTTTTTCTTTCCACTGTATCTCAGTTCTGTTTGAGATTCACGGATTTAATTGAAAACAACAGCAGTTTTGTAAATCAAAGATTTGCTGCTTAATAAAACAAAGTGACGATAAGGTCTTGAATTTATTTTGGAAGGTCTTTAAAAAGTCTTGAAAAGGTATTGAAATTAACTTCATTATTCCTGCATATACCCTGTCTTTCTTCTCTTCTGCCACAGCCAAGCATGTCTCAGGAGCCCGGCGTGGCCTTTCCCCAGAACGCCTCCTCAGGTGGCATGAAGCTGGAGGCGGTGATGGAGCAGCTCCAGCGCCAGCAGCAGGCCCGTCTGGAAATGGAGCGCAAAGAGAGGAAGCTGCGCGAGGCCCACATCATGTACGCCCAGCAGGTCGCCGCGCAGCAGGCCATCCTGGCCGCCGCCCGAGCCTCCGGGGCCAGCTTCATGGGCAAAGGCATGCCCGGAGGCCATCCTGCCAGCAGCCTGCCCCCTCGCGTCTCCAACCAGAGCAGTGTGGACTCAGAAAGAGAAGACGATGAGGACAGAGGTCGAGATTCTGGGGACGAGGAGGACGACAATGAGATGATGGAGGGGGACGAGGGCAGCGATGAGGACGAGGGGAGCGCCAGCGGTCTGGAGTTCCTCCGCAAGCAGACCCTCGCTTTGCAGCAGAGCGTCTCCCGCATCCCCGCCCGTCCGTTTGTTAGTTACTCTGTGTCGGCCCCCCAGAGGGCTGCCTCCCCTCCGGTCAGAGTGAAGCAGGAGCCTGATGAGGGGATGTCCCCTGCAGGGGCCACCGCTGCCACCTCTCCGAATGGACAAGGCGACTGGGGATACGATGACCACTTCAGACAGGTTAGCATACTTTTCACTGGACGTCTCTTTATAACAATACATCTATTTTCCCCCCCTCTAAATATTGTTTAGGTCTATGTTTTTTCATTCTTCCTCTCCAATCAAAGTTGTCATAAAGCGTTATTAGGAGTAATAATAGGCTACTGTATTTAGCGTGACTCATCCTTATTAACGGTCTAAAAATAGGCCATTCCTTCATTAAACTTTGTGAGGTTGTTTGGATTTCTCTGCCAAGTTCCCGTCTGTGAAACGCTGACTAATCTCGACTGAGCCGTGCTCTGCTTCAGCAGTATCTTTGTAAAACACTTCAAATCGCGGCAGGGGACTGACCGCCGATTGGCTTTTGTGGTGAAGGAAAAAAAGCCTCCTGAGTGAGTGTTGGCGGACGGCCAGGCTGAGGTGCAACATGTTTACGCTCACTGCTTCTCTACTTGCGCTCGTATTTTGGGAGTGTGTGTGTTTTACTCTTTTGTCCCTCTTGGCGCTTTGCTCTGGCTTTGGTTTGGCTCCGATCCAAGTAGCGGAGTTAGGCGGGGCAGCTCGGCTGCTGTGAGGCTGTGGGTGGTTTGCCGGGTCAGACTGATGATTTTGGGTGGGTGAAAAGGTTGGATGTAGTACACAGTAGCAGCCTGTCACCCCCGGCACCCCCCCTGCTCTTTCTACCCCAAGAGTTTCGGCTGTGTGCCAAGTGAACTTTCCCTCGAAGGTAAATATTGCCTCAGCACAGTGTAACAGAGCACGGAAATGCCAACAGGAGTCAGGCCAAGTTCCATGTGGTTTAGCATCTTAGCTTCGGAGGCAGCGAGTCAGAGAGCTCCGGTGCCTGTAAGTGATGTAAAAGGATGCAGATTTGCAGGAGTGGATCAAATGACAAGATAAGTGTGCTTTATCAGTGAGCTAAAGGAACCTGGCTGACATCTGTTGGGATGTTATCACTGTCTATTACAGTCAAATGTGCTGTATGTGAATGTTGTTCAGGCCGCGGGGCTGTCTGATACCAGTCTGGTCCACGGCCCCCAAAGAAGGGGACAAGATTTTAATTCAACTGAAAAGGTCACAAACATACAATTCCTGCGCACTATTTGTTAAACCACATGTGCAAATGTAAAACAAAGCAGTTTTAAAGCGTTTCTTCCACACTGCTCTCAGGACTGCAAGATGCTACAGAGCAGCTTGTAAGGACATCATGATTATTGTATCGAACAAACTTTGTTAAACAACAAAATTAAATAGAGCAATCCTTTAGAGTGAGGGAAAACTTGGGGGACTTGTTGACGGATACGACGTATATTTCTTGTTCCTTTTTTTTTTAGCCCATAAGTTGTTTCTCTCACTCTAGGAGTGACGTTACAAGCCGTGTTTCCATCAAGGTTTCTAGGTGCGCATTTTGAAATATCGCAGCAGAAAAGCTTAATGGAAACGGCAAAATGCGAGGTTACTTCCTGAAATGCGCTAAAAAGTTTATACGCTCGCTTGAGGTGGTTTTTGGGATCTTCGCAACCGAGCAGATGCGCTAAACGACAGATGGAAACACATTTTCCGACTCATTTCTGACGTAGCGAACATTCACGTCACGTGACGTTCAGCTGTTTCCGCTCCGGACAACATGTAACATCGCTAAAACTAGTTGGCATGACAGAATAAATACAACTTGCCCGATAGCAACACGTACCTGAAATATTCTCTCCATTTTGACGAGATGTGTGGCCGGGTTCTGTTTTCAACCGCTACTTCCTGTTTACTGTAGACATGCGCAGTGCTGACGTCTGACGTAATGACGCTGACGTCTGACGTAATGACGCTGACGTCTGACGTAATGACGCTGTGCGCGGCTTGGAAGAAGCGCTTCAAGCCAGTAGATGGAAACACTTCTGATCTGCATTAATTTGTATTTACATATTTGCGAGGTAGCTCAAAATTCGAAATGAAAATGGATGGAAACACAGCTACAGTCATTAAACCTTGTTCTTTTGTTAAGACAACTGGGAGCGGTGGCTCAGAGGTTAGAGAAGTTAGGCCTGGGATTGGAAGATCGTCGGTTCAACTCCCAGTACAGACAACATCAAAATGTGAGTGGGATAGGTGAAACACCCACACCTGCCTCCACCCTCATTTGCCCCAGTCTGGGCCCTTGAGCAAGGCCCTTAAAGGTCAGCTGACATGATTTTTAAACTTTGCATAAAATGGCACAACATATATATCTTTTATCAGTCAACTATGTTCGTTGTTGCAAACAAAATGATAATTTAATGAAAATGCGTTAAAAAAGTTAGTTTAAAATTCGCGCTGTGTTTCTTCATGGGACATCTGGGTACTTCCGCTTGCTAATTTTGTGACGTCAGCGCAGGAATGCCTCCTAGAACGGCCCTTTTACATAACAATAGCGCACAATATAGAAACCGACGAATTTAGCAATCTAAGTTTAGATTTGAGCGATTTGTCTTCAGTTTGGGAAGCCGAAGTTAGTTCAGGGGGTTGAACAAGAAACAGCAGGTTCTGCCTTACCGTTCAGGTGGAGCGAGGGGGGCTCCGAGAGGGACAGCTTTGTTTGTTTTGTCCAAAGTATTTCATCTTTTGGGAAAGTGAAAAGGCTCACTTGTTCACTGATGATATTAGAACACCCAAATAATAATAATAATAATAATAATGTCACATTTTTGTCATCTGTGTATGTTTCCATACAAGACGAAATTTGACTCTGCATTTAACCCAATCACCACCAGGTGGGGCAGTGGGCAGCTATAGAAAGCGCGCCGGGGAGCAGATGCGACCCAATGTAACGGCATTTTTCAATTATATATATAAAAAAATTTTAAAGCGAACGTGCAGAAAAAGAATCTGCGTTCTATACGCAGCCGCAGACTGAAATTCCTGCGCTGACGTCACAAATGTTGCATTCGCGTGTAATCGGATTTCCCGTGAATAAACACGGCGCAAAGTTTAAAATCACTTTAAAATCAAAATTAAATTGATTTATCATTTTGCTTGTACAAACGACCATAGTTGAATGATGCAACATATATATGTTGAGCAATTTAGTTTGTTTCTAAATTTAGTTGTTCTTTTCTTGGAAATCAAGTGAGTTGGTTGTATGAAGAGTTTATTGTAGGTTGAAAGTAAGTTATGAAAATCAAAAGAGTTGGTTATATGAATTGTTTATTGGAGTATAAGGGGCAGAAAAAATAAGATTTTTTTCTTCTTCTGCCGCCTTTCATTTTATTTGTCTGTTTATTATTTTCTTCTACTGTATGTATTATTGTTGTGTGTTTTTATAAAAAGAATAAATAAATAAATCAAATCAAATCAAATTTTAGGCTTAGTTCAAACATCATGTCAGTGGACCTTTAACCCCCACCATCTGCTCCCTCGAGTGCCCTAGATAGCAGCTCTCTGCTCCACACAGAGGGCTGTGGTAGCTCGGTGGTCAGTGGTTATGTGAGGAAGGACATCCGGTGTAAAAAATAATTGCAGAGTCTTTGTGTGACTTAGTTTGTTGTGGCGACCTTTGAAGAAGGGAGCAGCCGAAAGAAGAATAATTTTTTATTGTCATGATTGGTTTGCACAGCCTCCTTAAAAAATATAGCAGGTATGTTTTTCAAATTGACAATTAAAAATTATAAATATGTGCAACTACATGACCAAATACTGATGCAACACTTCCACATGACGCTTCAAACTGCTTGCCTGCTTTTTATTGTGAAGCTGAGCTCACACACCTTCAGTGGCTAAAAAAGTGTTTTAGGATAACAAACATGAAAGGTTACCCTCAGACTGGCCAAACACCATTCCCGACAATTCTCCCATAGTTGACGAAGACTTTGACGCAGTTGTATTAATCAAAACAAAACTTCTTAATGAGCTGTCACAAATATGACATTTCATAAACCCGAGATAGTGCATCTCAATGGGGTTGTTGGTTCTGACTGATTGATCTGAAAAGTGGTGCCAGTAAGATTTAGGGGATTATTCTTTCCATCCGTTCATGCATGTATTCATGGGTTGTTCATGTGAAGGAAACGCAATTAATTGTGGATGCAAGGGGAGGGGCTTTGACGGAGAACAGATGAAGGAAACTACTGCTCTAAACTTGGTTTGGAGCAGAAGCAACAAGTACTGGTTTACTGTATCCCCACCATACAGAGACTTTGGGGCGCTTGTTCTACTTTGATTTGACAGTTTATAATTGTAAGTGCCAGAAGTAGCGGTGTTGTATTTTACTGTGAGAGGGGCAGGATTTGTCTGATTTGCCTGGTCGTAGCAGCCAAGTTGCAGCTGACCAGTGCCCTATGTGTGGCCTGGTGTCTTTTATTAGGAGAGGCGGGCAGGGCCTGGGGGTTGGGGGAGGCATTATGGGACGAGAATTGGTCTGGCTTTTTTTTTTTTGTTTCCTCTCTTTTATCTTTCCTGTCATTATGTCAGCTCTGCAGTATTTAATGACGGCTCATCTCTTCAGGCAGTTTCAGGTTGCACTGTTGTAGGGGGAGGGGATCAGTGGAAGCTGGCTATGTGTTTTTTATGGTATTGTCTTTGAGGGGCCAGAGACGAGCCTGGCAGATGCCACAAATACCGACCATCTAAAATAATAGAGGAGAGCATTTATTATGTTCTAAAACCTGTGAAAGAAGAGGTACAATGACTCGCTACAGAGGGTTTTGCACAAGAGACCCCTTACTTTAACGTGTGCATGTATCTCATGTACTAGTCACATCGGGTAAGGTTTTTTTATCTAAGGCACTCGTATGTGCAGAGATACTGCCATGTGGCTGAGACATAGCAAACCATATTTAGAAAAGGTTTGGCTCCTGATGTTATCCAGAGCAATGAAGTGATAAAATCAGGATAGTAAAATGTCCATTTACTATTCAACAAAGTCTCACATAACTGGAACTGCTTTTTGAATAAATGAGCATGTTGCCATACTAGCAGCTTTTGTAATGGATGTCTGTAATGATGTCAGGCAGAGCTGAATGAGAATAGCCACATCTGTTAGCGAGATCTGACTGATGAGTATTCTATTAATCCATTTTGTTGTTGATTACTCCTGTCTGTTTGAATGTATACGGATGTCCAATTCAGGCCAGATGGATGTGGACAGACTTGTTAACTAGTGTTTTTTGTGTCAGTGATGTATTCGGGGTGACCTCGGCCCTCTCCTAAATAGAAGAGTAAATAAATGTCAAACTCAGGCATGGACGAAGGTGTAGTGTAGAATAAGAAATGGGCTGGCAGCCGTCCGCCCTCAGCACTCAGCCTTCTTTTGCCATGAGATGGAGGCTCTGTGTGACCTGTAATCCAGTCAATTCATTAGCACACTCTTTGCACATTCTGAAATACAGTATAGACATCTCTTTTCTTATCTCTTTTGATTATTAGAGGTTTGTTTTCGCCTTTAGTGCGTGTATTGTTCTCTCGTTGCTTTAAAAGTTGTTGCTTTTTACTTGGTTTGACTGGATGTTGTAATTTAATTGAGGTCCGGCAGGTATGATTTACTTTGTACAAGTTTTACAGTTACATACTAGTTTTTCTATGAAATTTGGACCTGTGGCTTACAAAGGCAAAGTGGAGGCAGTGATCATAGCTTGATCCAGCATGGTAATTACATTTCAGTTTACCATTAGTTGTTATAGAGCTTAAATATTTTCCTTTTCCTGTTTTTCTATTATGTTAGATGTCTAAAACAAATATATGCATGTGGCATTAAATTATCAGAATTATACATTTAGTGTAATTCTGTATATTTTAGTAGTATTATTTGCAGTACAATTGTTTTCTAATTTAAGACTTACTATCACTTAGTGATACACACTTAGTATTGTTGTTGATTTGCTCATTTTGTCATAGGTACTGTAGATGAGCTGTCATGTTAATGTTGGATTGGCTCGGTCTGTTTTGCAGGCTCAGTTCTGAAGACCACTAAAAGATGGAAAACCCAGTTGCTTTTTTATTACGGACCTATCAAATCAGTGCAACAGGGGAACATACTTGCCAACTGGTGTGAGGAATGCAAATAAAAGAGGTAGACCACCATGAATCAAACCTGGTTCCTCTGGATAATTGGGCATCTGTTATTGACGAGCTTCGGGAACAAATGCCACTTTTGAGCCTTGCTTTTCTTGCTCAGGCACCGAAGCTCGTCTGTTGAGGCAGTGCTGTTGCATAATTTAGCTGTCGCCCCAGCAACACATCAGTCAGAAAGTGGGGCTGCAGCAAAGAGATCGATAGGGGTTGTGTGTGAGCTTTTAGCATCAGGAATGTTTGCATGGCTTTCTGCTCATTTTTGATAATGAGGGAGGAGCTTGTATTTAGAAAATTAACTGAGGTGGTTTTGTTTGTGACTGTTTTGACAGAAAAAGATGAAGCATGCCTGTCCTGCTGCATGAACACATCACTGCAGAATTTTTGGAAAAACCAAAGCATTCATTATAAGTACCGATATACAACTTTGCCACCATTCCTTTCAGGGGTGTTTCAGCTGGAGTCAAGAGGCCCCATTGCCTGTTGTGCATGTTGTATACTGTAAACCTGACCTGGTTTTTGCTTTTTGAGTATTATGATGTTGTCTCACATACCATTACTGTCAGTGGGTTTTAAATGGTGTACTTAGTATTATTCTTTTTACTGGACTTCCTGTTATGTTGATGTAATAAGGTTGGAATTACCGTCTGACCTCAGTTTGAACAAATTGCCTGCAAATGGAGGCCATTCAGATGAGAAATAATGAGGAAGGCTGAGGTCCATTAAAACCTGTTGCAGTGCTTGTTCAGGACAAAGGGCAACTATAATGTGCAAGGCTGTAATATTTTGCTGGGCTCAAACTGCTACACGGGAAATTGAAAGCCGCAATCCACAACATTTACTTAAGTGACAAACGCTAACTGGAGGGCAATGGGTTTATGAAAAAAAAGTTGGTACACAACTTATTGTTTGTCACTGTAAGTGTGACTTAAGCGTTACTTAAAATCTTTAAAAACCGTGTACCGTATTTTCTGGAATATAGGTCACACCTGAATATAGGTCACATTGTCCAATTATTGCCAAAGAATTGGAAAAATCCATATATAGGTCGCACCTACGTCAAAATGTGGACCGTGTTTAGCTCTGTTGCAAATGTCTGCCACAGGAGCGCACAGCAAGGCTTTTAAGAAGATTAACACTTAAAAACAATTATTTGTTTGATAAAAATTATAGCAAATATGTGTCTGAGCTGAACTTTTCTTTAATAAATGAATAATTTTAGCAGGGTAAACACCTAAAAAATATATATTTGTTATCTGACATTATTGTAAGAATGTGTCTCAAGTTAAATTTTTGTTAATAAATTATTACAAATCAGCTTATTTTATAAAAAGCCATAAATAGGTCGCACCTGAATATAGGTCGCAGGGCATGCAAAAATGATAAAAAGCCACAACCTATATTCCGGAAAATACAGTAGATTTAATTCAACTTCTTAAAAAACATGTTTTAGCAAATTCAAAAAGTTCCATGATGTCTTTGTTAGATGTATTTTACTCACTTAAATACCTGTACACAATATAACTGTTATCTATCTTATTCTTCTTGAATATCACGTGCACCGCAGTATGGCAGCACTGACCGGAGCTCCTCTTTGACTCACTCTTTTTTTGTTCCTGTTGTTTTTGCTTTAACTTTTTTGCGCCTACACTTAGGGCTGGATGATATGGCCAAAATTTTTATCACAATATAGTTCTTAATTTCGGTCGATAACGATATAATTCGATATCGATATAAACAATATAAAAGCCTAAAAAAACCTATAAACTATACAAATAAATTAATGTTCTCCTTGTATTTGTATTTAGCCTCCAAAAAGATGGAAATCACCATCAAATAAACATAAACTTCTCAACCCAATAATTCTCAGTCGGGTCATCTGGACACTTTCTTTTTTATAGAAACGTTTCACCCTCCATCCTCCATCCAATTTCTATAAAAAGAAACTGTCCAGATGACCCGACTGAAAATTATTGGATTTGGTACGTGGATTATTGAGCATGAACTTTCTTGCCATAAAATTCTCAACTGTGTCAATATTAATAGTTTTAACTTTAAACATCTTTAAAATTTACAGCATTGAAATTCATAGTTAATTAAATAAAACTTTTGGGTGTTGTTATTTATAAGAAGCTGACATAGAAATCTCATGGAAATTACTTAAGAATAAAAATAACAAAATCAATTGCATTACTGTATAAAGTAAAATAGTTTTTGAATGACAAAGTTTTGAATATATTGAATAATGTAATGATTGTTCCATATTTAATCTGTTGTATTGAAGTTTGGGGAAAAGCATGTAAAACTATTACAAACCCTGTTTTTTTTGTTTTGTTTTTAAAGAGCTACAAGAATTATTAGTAGGAAGTGCTATGGTCACCCAACAAATATTTCATCAGTTTAAATTATTAAAATTTTATGATTTGGTTGAACATAGTATTTTACAAGTCATGTATAAAACTGAAAAAAAATTACCCCCCAAATATTCAATTAAAATTTGTTTAAAGTTATTAAACCCTGAAGGGAATGTAAATGTTTGTAAAACCTCCATTTAGGACTAGTTTGAAGGAGCTGAGTTGTAAATCAGGAAACAGGATTGTGTTGACTTGATATCACCATAAACATTTCTAAAACTATTTATATGTTTTAAAATATGATTAAATCAAAGTTGTTGGGAAGGTGTGGTGCAGGTGAAGTGAAGGTTGTTGTTTGTTTGTAGTTATTTTGTATTTTTTAAACAAGGGGCAGATATTAAAACACTATTTTCGTCTTTCTGCACATTTTCATTCAGTGTTTTTTTTTCTTCTGATGAATTTGTTTTATTTTGAATTTAAAAAACATGCAGCGCTGCTGGGGCTGTTTGTTTACGTCGTAGTTTCAGGGAAACGTTGGCTCAAACTTTATTGTTCTTCATCTTCTGACTCTCATCATATTCTATCGAGTGGAAACTCTTCAGATTAAACAAGTTAACAATAATAATAATAATAATGAATTGCAGCGCTGCTGGGGCTGTTTGTTTACGTCGTAGTTTCAGGGAAACGTTGGCTCAAACTTTATTGTTCTTCATCTTCTGACTCTCATCATATTCTATCGAGTGGAAACTCTTCAGATTAAACAAGTTAACAATAATAATAATAATAATGAATTCAATTTATAACGCGCTTTTCATTAGTGAAAATCTCAAAGCGCTACACACATTGAATGCTACACACATTCATACACCGGTAGTGGCAGACTACCATGCAAGGTGCTTTCCATTCCTACCGGGAGCAACTCGGAGTTAAGTGTCTTGCCCAAGGACACAACAACACATGGTGTGGGGAACCGGGATTTGAACCGCCAACCTTCCGATCGGGGGACGACTGCCATTACCACTACTCCACGGCCGCCCCGAGTAGATGTTCCCACCGCTAGTTAGAACGACTTTGTCACGTTTTGCAAAATAAAGAAACCGAGTAAGACTCGCTGCAGATGAGACCTGCAGTTTAACAAAACCGAACTACGTCCACACCGACGAATTAGTCTTTCCTCTCATCAGTGATGTCGTCTGCTTTCTCTTCGCTTGTGAAACTTTGTTCAGTCACATTCTGACGGTCATGAGCACTCGTTTGACTCGTTTTGAAGCGAAAACTTAACGCGCTTTGGAGACTAGCTTAGCTTTTAGCCTGCTACCGCTAACGCCTGCTGCTGGAGTGAGCGCTGCGTAACAACGACGTCACCACGCACGTTTTGTGTCACAGCTTTTTCTGTCCGGGCGGGTTGTTGAAGCAGCCGCTCCAACCCGAACAGAAACAGAAAAACGTCAGTGAAACGTTGTAAAATCCTATCGAAATATCGAAAATATGCTTAAACTTCATATCATCGTTATTGAATAAAAGTATATCGCGATATTTATCGTTATTGAATTATCGTCCAGCACTACCTACACTGTACACCCACGCTATGGGTATGACCGCGATGCACTTTTGGAGTTTTTTGTGACGCTGCTTTGCCATTGTGGTTCAGTTCCTGGCCCCCTTCCAGCCTGTCGTGGCGGCCGTCTCCATGATCTTCCATCTGCCTGCACGGACTGAACTCCATGGAACAGTTCAGTTCTTGGATGTGCTAGGATGTTCTGTGTCTGCCAGACCCAGTTCTGGAAGGCAGTCATAGAATGGTGCCACAGTCGTTATTATCATCATGCTGCTAACAGGACCGCACTGTTACCAGAAGTACATTGCTAAAAGTGCCATACTACTAAAGAACCGTACTGCTAACAGAACCATGGTGTTAATGGGACCATGTTGCTAATGCCCCTTTTCCATTAGTAACGGTACAGCACAGTTGGATTCAACTCGGCACAGTTCCAAGGCTTTTCTACTAGTAATGGTTTGTGGAACCGGTCCCCTTTTTCAGTACCATTTTCTCTGGGATTCCAAGAGGGCAGAGCTGGCACCAAAACATGATATCAGATCACTTTCTGTCACTGATTGTTCAGGGGGTGGAGTCACTGGTTGTTTGAGAAGCTTTTCACAACAACACGATCCGCCATTTGCAATAACTTGAACTTGAGGAGCAACTGGACCTATTTTTAAGAGTTTTAAAACAATAATGACAACACCGTGTTTTAATGCTGAAGTGCAGGCGCTTTTTGTGTTTGACAAAATTCAGAGCGAGCTTGATGGATCTCCACCGGTCCCCAAGGTCTTCTCCACTGGAGCCTCCTCAGGCCGGGAAGGGATCATATGAGCTGCCGACCCATTGAAGCACACCAGGCCAGAGCCTGCCCAAGCCCCAGCCTTGCGTGCTTCTGTAGGCCAGACCCCAAGCCCCGGCAGACGGGCAGACCTGGACGGGTCTAGGGCGGAGGGTGGAAATGATTAAAAAATATATTTTATGTACAGGTAGTCCCCGACTTACGAGCGAGCTCCGTCCCTAGGGGGCGCTCGTATGTCAAAAATTTGTAAGTAGGATCACAAAAAAAAGAAAAAGTTTTTATTTTTTTTATTACTTTTTTTTTTAGAAATGAATACATGTACAGTACTGTACAGTCACCAAGCACTTAGCCTATCCTAACAGTTTTTAAAGATGAAGGAGTGAGTTTAATTGTCTCCCTTTCACATAAAGGGAGCTAGCTCCCTTTATGGGAATGGAGCCTGCATGGAGGAGGGAGACAATTCCACTCACTCCTTCATCTTTAAAAACTGTGTTAGGATAGGCTAAGTGCTTGGTGACTGTACAGTACTGTACATTTATCTATTTATTAAAAATATACTGTACAGTATATATATTTATTTTTTTATTTATAAATAGATAAATGTACAGTACTGTACAGTCACCAAGCACTTAGCCTATCCTAACACAGTTAAGGAGTCAGTTGAATTGTCTCCCTCCTCCCAGCAGGCTCCATTCACATAAAGGGAGCTAGCTCCCTTTATGTGAAAGGGAGACAATTCAACTCACTCCTTCATCTTTAAAAACTGTGTTAGGATAGGCTAAGTGCTTGGTGACTGTACAGTACTGTACATGTATTCATTTCTAAAAAAAAATAAAAAAAAAATAAAAACTTTTTTTTTTTTTGTGATCCTACTTACAAATTTTTGACATACGAGCGCCCCCTAGGGACGGAGCTCGCTCGTAAGTCGGGGAC
>JBBPBX010016580.1:15763-28766 GCA_038048925.1 Garcialebias charrua | reverse complement strand
ATGTTCTTGAATGTTTAATAACATACATTACTGCATCATTCCTGAATTCTGATACTGTATATTTTGTGGGCCTGAAGGCAGCCTACCTAACATTCATGTTTTTGGACTGTGGAAGAAAACTGGAGTACCCAGGAAAAAAAAAAACACGCAACACCCAGGTCCAACCCGCGATTGAACCCAGGACAATTCTTGCTGTGAGGCAATGGCGCTAACCACTAATTCATTGTGCAGCCAAATAATGAAACCACCTTGACCAGTTTCTTGATTTTTACAGCACAAATCTGACGCTCACAATCACATCTGTTCAACAATTATGTTATTACAACAGTTTTTTGCACTTTGATGCCTTAGTAACAGTTAATTATCCCCATATAAGTGGGTAGTATTTGAAGTTTTAAATGTCCATAAAGACACATAACAACTAATATAAACATAAAAACAAACCAACATTGGATTATAACTATTAAATCAAATTAATTATCAAAATGTAAAGCAACAACAAAATCACAAAATAATAAGAGTAGAAATGAAACATTACAATAACAATTCACCAAAACTTATTTCTGGGAAGCACAATAAATTTTAAATCAGCAACACGCATCCTTTGATACAATGATCCTATACCAGGGTTATTCAACTGATGGCCCGGGGGCCAAATCAGGCCCACGGGTGAGCTCAGTTAAGTCCCCCAATGGATTCATTTTTAAACAAAACTACATTTTAAACCATAAGAGAAACATACTTAATGATAATAAGTGCTGGATGTCTGGCCCCTGAGCTCTTGGCTTTCAGTAACTGTGGCCCCCTGCATGAGCAGTTTAGCTGAATAACCCTGTCCTATACTGTACTGTTAATAAAACTCTTTACATGAGGTTATTTTCTCCCCTTTGGAGACATATAAATACAATTGAAATTCTTGTAAAGTTGGCAACAACAAAAAACATTTACATTTTTATTTGTTAAACTGTGTATTTGAATTAAGTTGTATTTTATTTTTTATTTTTTTTACTTTTGGATTTAGAAACTCTCCAGAGTCATGATTACATGGTGAGGAAGCCTCATCTCTGAACTCCTTACACGTGGCCAATAATCTGATTCAGCATGATTGATGACATTGTACGTAGCTGTTAATAAAAGTATTGATTATTTACACCCTAAGATGTTAGAATTCCACTATATATTTCGTAATCAAAATTACTGAATAGCTTATTTAGGCACACTTACAGGTAAGACAGTCATCTTCAGCACACCAAAACTAATGGATAAACTATAATACACATGTTGAACTGACAAGAACTTGTGCTTGAATTGAGCAGACATCAAAACAATGAAAGAAAAGTCGCACTCATATTTAAAAACTCCCACAAAGAATATCAAATAAATCTTTACTGAAGTTGTGTTTTTTTATTTATTTTATACCTGCCGCCAGTGTTCATTGAAGATGTTCTCCCTCTCGGTCTCAGGATCAACGAGGTATGATATAAACTGATGAAATGTTGGTTTGATTCCTGCTGCAAACGCCTCAACAGCGCTCTCTGCCAAACCCTCCGACACGTTACCGTAACGATGCAGCATAACCGAACCAAAGTGCCTGAAGAAGTCCTCGTTGGGCCTTAACACACAAATGTACACATGCTTCATGAATTGATAAAACACAACAAAAAAATGTAAAAAGACAAAACAACTGGGGCCTCATGTATCAACGGTGCGTAAGCACAAAAACCGTGCGTACGCCATTATCCACGCAAAACTCTGTATGTATCAAAACAGAACTGAACGTGGAAATGTGTGCAGCCCCACGCCAGCTCCAGGGCTGGCGTACGCACGTTTCTGTGGTTTTGGTTCCATTGGCGACACCTAGAGGTGATTCTGAGAAACTGTTCATGATGTGAAAATCATCATTGTTCACACCAAACACACATGATTAACAATTATTACATCCACATGGACGCAATTAGAATATAACCTGCAAAAAATATAAAAAACAGAAAGACTGAATAGTTTTGCACAGCTTAAATTCTTGTTTTTTGTTCATTTTTAGCTGTTTTAGCAGTTGAAGAACGTGATGCATGATGGGACAAGACGACGTTCCTCTGTTGCAGGGTATATTTAAATGAAAACAACGTTTTCTTTTTTTTATTCATTCCAGATTTAAAGAACACAAGAAAACTTTTTTTTTTTTTTAAACACAAGAAATCCTCTGCTTCCTTTCATTTCATGTATTGTTTCATTTCTTGTTGTTTTTTCTAAATAGTTTTCTTGTAGGCATGTAACGGTTGTAGTTGGTGTACCGAACCGAAAAGGTACGGAGGTGGACCGAACCGAACGTGCTGTACCGAAACGGTTATTTTTTCACTCATTGAATGTTAATATGTGCGCCGCGGAACAAAATTTCCTGGGCGCGTTTCAGCACGGAGCTATTATCTCGCAGCACGCGCAGCATTAGCCGTTAGCTTCTCGCTGCGGTTTCCTGTTTGTTAACGTTATGGTTTTCTTGTTAAAAGACGAGCGCACAAAGCTGTGTGTGTGGACGTTTTTTCATGAAGACTGGATCTGCAGCAGCAACACGTCTAACGTGAACGCGCTGGAAACTACGTCATCAGAACGTGAACGAGCTGTTACAAAGTACGCTAACCACACAGCTGCATTTAAACAACTTCTACAAAGTGCGCTAACAACACAGCTGCATTTAAACAACTTCATCAGGTAATTTAGATGGGTCCAGATCAATAACACAAACTGTATGAGTTTTTAAAGCTCTGAATCTAAGTCTGAAAGTTTTTAATGCACAGTTGATCCTTGCTATGAGACATCCATCACGTCAACACTTAAGTCAAAAAGTTCAGCTCTTTATGAAAAAACTAAAACTGATGGTCAACAAGTCCTGGAGCTGATTTAAACCCTGCCCTGATGATGAGTGAGATATTCAACCGTTCAAGAGGTATTGTTATTTTATTATAATTATTATTTATAATTTATTATTATTTAAAATTATAATCTTATTAACTTATTTTTTTACCTCTGTGTTTTATTTCCAGTATTTCCAGTTACAGAGGTAGCTGCTCTCCTTCCACTTCAGGGAAATCCACCAGAGATCACCTGCTGCAGCTAAGAAGTGTGTGATGACTGAATTGAACTCTGGAACTGTTCCAGGACCAGTCCCACCAAGAAGAGGTTGTGAGTAATGAGGACAAATACAGCCACACTGGTGCTACTGGACAAAAACTTTATTAGTTAAGATTGTAAACAGTCTGTTGCTGCTTATTGTTCTGGTTCTGACTGTTATTGTATTCATTAAGATTTTTATTATTTTTAATATAATTTATTTATTGTAGAGTGCTGTTTATTTAAAATATCATCCAAATGGGTCACTTTTATTTATTACTACAATACAATACAAACATATTTTTGGCATATTTTCAAAATAAACATTTTGTAAGTCTTTATTTTGTCTTTTTTTTTTGTACCGAAAATAAACCGAAAATAAACCGAACCGAGCCCTCCTTGTAATTGAACCGAACCGAAATGTGATTTTAGCGTACCGTTACACCCCTATTTTCTTGTGTTCTTTAAATCTGGAATGAATATAGAAAAAAAAAAACGTTGTATCATGTGGGAATTGAACTCATGAAGTTCGGGACGGAAGGCGAACGCGCTACCCAGTGACCTATCTAGGCATGTTGTTATTGCGTGGTCAACTTCTCGTTTAAAAGTGCTTGCCTACGCGTGCCAAACAAAACCTTTTTCCGTGCCTCTCTACCTCACTCAGAAGTGTCTCCAGTTCACAGTCCGTGAAGTTCCTCTTTTTTCCACGTTTCGACATGATTTGCAATAGAGCAATGACGACATTCCTCTCGTGCAGGGCATATTTAAATGAATTTGCATATTTATATGGAGGCGTGTCAAAGGCGGAGTCGGCCACTCTCTCATGTGCGCTCAATTCCACGTTGATTGTGATGTACAAAAGCAATGTGCGTGGATTCCGGCGTACGCACAGTTTGATACATCTGGATTTTTTTGTGCGTACGCCGTTTTCTGGATTTGACCGTACGTCACTTTTCAGTAAGAAGTCCACGCAAGTCTTTGTACATGAGGCCCCTGGACTTTTGTTCTGTAGTTGAAGACATGTTGCTTCCTATCCAATTATCTTTCTTAAAGCATAACTGGAGAGAGTGAAGTTTGAAGCATGAGATGCTCAGTTGAGTAATCAGTGGTTCCCAACACTGGTCCTTGAGGAACACCATCCTGCATATTTTAGTTGTTTCTCTGCTTTAACATACCTGATACAGTGATTTACCGTAATTACTTCCTGAGGTTCTGCAGAAACCTGCTAATCATCCATTCATTCAAATCAGAAGTGTTGGAGTGAAGAAGCAACTATGCAACCATGCAAGATGGTGTTCCTCAAGGACCAGGGTTGGGAACCACTGACATGGATAAGATAAAACTTTATTGCTCCCACAGGAAATTGCTGTGCCAAAGTTTCAATACAAAGGAACATACATACATACAAAGTAGATGCACATGCAGATTAACCCTTGTGTTGTCCTGCGGGTCAAAAGTGACCCGCTACCATGTTTAGCTATAGAAAAAATACCTTAAACTATATTTTTCCAACTTGAAATTTTATGACTTTTCCTAAAGTGACCCCATCATTACAAAAAGTGATACTTTGTTTTTGTCTAGGTTTCCATGTGGGCTGTACACCACTAGGGTCCAAAGATCGTCCTATGGGTCATTTTTGACCCGTGAATTATAAAGGCATTTAAACACCAGAAAAAAGTTCAAAGGCCACACACAAACTCTCTCTAACACACACACACACACACACACACACACACACACACACACACACACATCAAAGACACTAGAACTTGCATTTGACCTGCACCTGCACTCTTGATCTGCAGCTAACCCCTCACATCACACAAGCTGCCAAGCAAAACAAAAAAACAAACTAAGAAATAATAAAGGCTGCAGCTGGGTCAGTCAAAAGAAAAAGGTGCCAGTTCTGCCCCTGGAAGAAGGACTGCAAGACAAAAGCTGTGTGCTGCACATGTGAGAAACACATCTGCAAAGCCCATTCTCACGTTCACACATACTGCCCTTCTTCTTCTTCTTCTTTCGGCTTTTCCCTTTTCAGGGGTCGCCACAGTGAGTCATCCTCCTCCACCTCACTCTGTCCTCACTCCAACTACCTCCATGTCCTCTCTAACTGCATCCATATATCTCCTCTTTGTCTTTTTCCTGGCAGCTGCATTTCTAACATCCTTCTACCAATATACCCACTGTCCCTCCTCTGGACATGTCCAAACCATCTCAGTCTGGCCTCCCTAACTTTATCTCCCAGTTGTTCAACATGTGCTGTACCTCTGATTATCTCATTCCTGATCTTATCCATCCTTGTCACTCCTAAGGAGAACCTCAACATCTTCATTTCTGCTACTTCCAGTTCTTTCTCCTGTCTTTTTGTCAATGACACTGTCTCCAGACCATACAACATAGCTGGTCTCACCACTGTCTTGTAAACTTTTCCTTTGACCTTTGCTGACACCTTTTTGTCACAAATCACTCCTGAAACTTTTCTCCATCCACTCCATCCTGCCTGGACTCTCTTCTTCACCTCTTTACCACATTCCCATTTTCCTGGACAGTGGACCCCAAGTACTTGAAGTTCTGCACCTTTGTGACCTCTGCTCCTTGTAGTCTCACTGTTCCACCAGCCTCCCTCTCATTCACACACATGTACTCTGTCTTACTACGGCTGACTTTCATTCCTCTTCTTTCAAGTGAATACCTCCACCTCTCCAAGTTCTCTTCCACCTGTTCCCTGTTCTCACCACATATCACAATGTCATCTGCAAACATCATAGACCATGGGGATTCCTGCCTGACCTCATCTGTTAGTCGGTCCATCACCAGAGCAAACAAGAAGGGGCTCACATACTGTCCTACATGTGATAAATATAGTAGAAGTTGAAAATTGTTCACAAAATCAAGCAACATTTTGTTTTTTTGTTGTGTTATGAGAGAAGTATTTTTATAATTCACTTCCTAAAAAATATTTAAAAAATAAACGTGACAAAAAAGTTCCAGATTGTTGACTGTTTTTTCCCTTTCAATATAAATAATTCAGAAATAATTACTTTACATTTATATAATAGCCATAATAAACCTTTACTGTGTAAAATAAAACTGTTTTGACAGTTGGTTTGTGGTAAAAAAAAAAAGTGTAATACTGTTAACTGGTGATTGTCTTTTTGTATTGTGTAACAAAAATACATGATAAAAAAAATATTAAAAAAATAAATAATTGAGATGCATTGATAAATAGGTTGTTTCATCATGGAAAATGGATTTTGGATTTAAAGTTCAATAAAGCTGCTTTATTTTGGGTCTTTGGTAGTGCGGGTCATTTTTGACCCGTAGGACAAGGGGAGTAAACAGAATGTTAAGATCGCACAAGGGTTAAACTCTGGGGAGTCATTAGGGTCTTTGTTTGCCACTCTACTGAGGACCAAAATGTTTATATTATGGATAATGAAGACAGATGATTTGAGGGGTGGGGGGGGAGCCATTTATGTAAAATCAGAAAAACAAATTTAAACAGAGGTGGAGGTCTTAGGTCTCAGCTTTCCAAGGCCTACAACTCCGTTTTTAGGTGAAATCAGAACAGTTGTGTTGTGTTTTGGCCATTTGTCGACACAGCGATCGCAGACGTATTCTCGTATGGATGAGACATACAGTATTTTCTGCCTGATAAGTCGCACCTCTCTTTAAATCGCATTGTCCAATTTTTGGCAATAAATTGGAAAAATCCATAAACATGTCGCACATCTCTATAAGTCGCATCTATTATGCGCTGACAACCCGAAATGTGGGCTGGTGGTTAGCTCTGATGCAAATGGCTGCCACACGGAAGGACTTCAACAAGATTAACACGGTAAAAACAATTATTTGTTTGTTGAAAATTATAGCAAAGATGTGTCTTAGCTGAACTTTTCCTTAATAAATTCAAGTAATGGTCAAATCAGCTGGATTTAAATTGTTTTGCTTTGATGTCTTCCAAACGAAATCGAATTTTATCTCAAACATCTCATAAACCTAATCAGTTGTAAATGTCCATCTAGTGATTACTTTCTGTAAGTTTGATAAAAATCTGTCCTGTGGTTCTTGACCTATTTTGCTAACAAACACTGAGCTAACAGTAGTTCATAACTCCAGAGCAGGAGGCCGGGTAGCGACAGAGTGTGTCCGACGAGTGGAGGCTGCCGTCGGACACATGAGGTGGGAACAGTCGGTGTACCCTAGCGGATAAAAGTGATACTGCACCATTTTTTGCCAAAATGAAAAACGGTCATATCTGAGCCAAAAAATTGGTCTAAAAATATGGGGGAATCCATAAACATGTCGCACCTCTCTATAAGTTGCAGGGCATGCAAATTAGGCAAAAAGGTGCGACTTATAGACCGGAAAATACGGTAACCGCTTCCATATTCTCGGACACTGAAACTCTTTAGATCTAGGTCTCAGAGTAGAAGTTTCTTCAAACTACCAACATGGATTTTAAGAAAAAAAAGTAACTTATGTGAAAGCACACATGCGCAAGTAGATCAACAACAGTAGCAATGGCTGATAGCAGAGTGCTGTTTGTGCTGCTCGCTCTTCAATTTATCTGAGCTTTTCACACAAAAATATGAGCTGCACCGTCTTCTTGATCTACAGAAACACATTTTTCACGTTCTACAAATATTGAACGAGCCTGTAAGGCAAAGGAGAAGGACATGACCCTGGGAGGACAAGCAAGTGGTGGGATACCTTTGTAAAGGATGATGTGCAAAAATCACAGTGCCAGCTAGTGACTTGACATGGAAACTACAGCAGGTTCGGCATATTTTGCAGTCTGATAATAATAATAATAATAATGTCTATTCCTGTCATCTGCGTATGTTCCCATACACAGACGAAATTCGTCTCTGCATTTAACCCAACCACCTACCAGGTGGTGCAGTGAGCAGCCCGAAAGCGCCCGGGGAGCTGGAGAAATAGGTGTGCACTCATAGACACCCCAAGGTGGGTAGTGGCCGGGGCGCGAACCCGCGACCTTCGGATCCGTAGTCAAAAGCCCTGCCACTAGACCATCTGATCTAAACACAATTACAGCATTGCCATGTGAACCAGCAACGTTTGCACAATCAAAGTCAGAAAATATACAACGTTTGCAGGAGAAAGTTAATGTGTAAACTAGATCTTAAACTGACCAATTCTTTCAGAAAATTTTGAATAAAGTAGATGCCATTTCCTGCATTCTGGAATATTTTAAGTTAACAGGTTGTTAAACACCTACATTTACCTCCATTTGTAAACACTTGATTCAATAACTATTTTGGAGGGTAAATAGAAGTAGCCTGACCAACAGCTCTCTCCTTGTGTGAATAAGTGCACTCCTCTCAAGCATTCTAACCCCACACCCCCTGGGGCGGATAATTTTTTAAGGGTAGAAGCAGAAATGCTTACTTGAACGGGCAGCTCTCATGTGATAGGAAGATTGTAAGTGGCTCTTATGTTTAAAACTAGTGTTTATATAATTACAGTATTTTCAGATTACATATCCAGTATGGGTTTTATTCGATCAAGGCAGTCAGATTTGTTCATAACTTTATTACCTGTACTTTATTACCGGTACTAGTAAAGCTGAGAGTTACTGGGTCCAAATAAACAGTTACCGGAACGCACCATTTCAAAATAAGAGAGTTCCCGGATCCTGTTCTGGCAGAATCCAGCTCAAATTAAGCCCTGCCTGGATAACTTGGAATCTACATGAGCAACTGAGTAAATGGGTGACAGAATTATTGTTTTAAATTACATATAAAAATCAAAAAGAAAAAGCATATGACAGGGTGCCAAGAGAGGAGGTATGGTATTGCATGAGGAAATCTGGAGTGGCAGAAAAGTATGTTAGACTGGTACAGGACATGTATGAAGACAGCAGGACAGTGGTGAGATGTGCTGTAGGAGTGACAGATAGCTTCAAGGTGGAGGTGGGATTGCATCAAGGATCGGCTCTGAGCCCCTTCTTGTTTGCTCTGGTGATGGACCGACTAACAGATGAGGTCAGGCAGGAATCCCCATGGACTATGATGTTTGCAGATGACATTGTGATCTGTGGTGAGAACAGGGAACAGGTGGAAGAGAACTTGGAGAGGTGGAGGTATTCACTTGAAAGAAGAGGAATGAAAGTCAGCCATAGTAAGACAGAGTACATGTGTGTGAATGAGAGGGAGGCTGGTGGAACAGTGAGCTACAAGGAGCAGAGGTCACAAAGGTGCAGGACTTCAAGTACTTGGGGTCCACTGTCCAGGAAAATGGGAAATGTGGTAAATAGGTGAAAAAGAGAGTCCAGACATGGAGTGGATGGAGAAAAGTTTCAGGAGTGATTTGTGACAAAAAGGTGTCAGCAAAGGTCAAAGGAAAAGTTTACAAGACAGTGGTGAGACCAGCTATGTTGTATGGTCTGGAGACAGTGTCATTGACAAAAAGACAGGAGAAAGAACTGGAAGTAGCAGAAATGAAGATGCTGAGGTTCTCCTTAGGAGTGACAAGGATGGATAAGATCAGGAATGAGATCATCAGAGGTACAGCACATGTTGAACAACTGGGAGATAAAGTTAGGGAGGCCAGACTGAGATGGTTTGGACATGTCCAGAGGAGGGACAGTGGGTATATTGGTAGAAGGATGTTAGAAATGCAGCTGCCAGGAAAAAGACACAGAGGAAGGCCAAAGAGGAGATATATGGTAAATGGTAAATGGAGCTTATTTATATAGCGCTTTCCAACCCCCTGTGAGGAGCCCCAAAGCGCTTTACAATATATGGATGCAGTTAGAGAGGACATGAAGGTAGTTGGAGTGAGGACAGAGGATGCAGAGGACAGAGTGAGGTGGAGGAGGATGACTCGCTGTGTCGACCCCTGAAAAGGGAAAAGCCAAAAGAAGAAGATAAAAATCAAACATTTTCCAAAAACAAATGTTTATGCTCAATAAATACACACCTTCCAAACTTGTTCCTAAAGGCGGAGATCAGGCGCACAAAGGGGTCTCGAACAAACAGAAACTTTGTGTAGTGCTGGAGCTTGAGTGCCATCAGGTGGCGGGACAGTGAACCATAGTGTCGCCAATATCTGCCAAAAATAAAAGAAAGGACCAAGTTCTAAGTTGGAGCTGCTTCTCACAGTTGTGTAGTTTGCCAGCTCTGTATAACAGTTTAAATATTCTGAGACCACGCACGATTACAGGAAAACTAAATCTATTTCAAAATGGAGGTAAAGATGCATGTTGTGTACGGTAACACTGCAGACTGAAAGAACACGTTCAGCTCCCGAGGGAAGAGAATGGACTGCCTGTGCTGCAGCACCAATCTCTGACTCTTCCAAGTCTCGACTCACTAAACGTGCCTTTTAACTCACTGACAGTTTGTCATAGAGCTGTAGTAAAATTTCACATCTATGCGCTATGATGGAAGCATTCCTTGCTCTATATGAGAACTATCACACATCAAGAGCCGCGAGCCAAATCTGGTCCCCCAAGATGATAATTTAAAATGTAATACTGTATATCTTTTCATTTTCCTATTTAAAACAACTGATAAATACATAATTTAGTATAGACTTCTCTTGCCAGCTGGCTAACGTTGAAGCCGGAAAGATGGCTGGATCATTCTGTCATTACTGATTCTGATGTGGAAAGAGCAACAGAACGTCAAATGAGACGGATCAAACTCGTGTTCATGAACCTGCAACCAAGAAAAGATATCAGGTATCTGACTCGAGTTAATGTATCAGCTGAAAGTGACCCGTACCTTGGACACGTTTTTAAATTTTGGCTCCTTTTGGTAAGCTGTGTGACCCTGGATAAATACTTACCTGCTTTTATGTATCTTGGTAAACCTTTCTAAACATTGGAATGAGTTATCTCAGTTTTTACCTATGACATGGGTTGAGGCTATTATATAAAATGTATTTACTGGATATCATAAAAACACATCCATGTGTACTATATCTCATACTTAGCAAAGGTGAGGTGGAGGGACGAGTTGTGTACAAGGTCAGCAGGCACAGTCTCTGGGTCAGTGTAAGGTTTTCCTGTGGAGGGGGAGACCAGAGACTGAGACAGGACCACCATGACTCTCTTCCAGTTGGTGCATGCTACCTGAACAAAGAGAAGCCATGGGAGACAGTAGAAAGAAAAAGAATGAATCATTTAGAAATAATACAAGAACTAAAAATGTGTGTGTGTGTGTGTGTGTGTGTTTGTAAGCAGTCATATCAAAGTCAAAAAGTCAAAGTCAACTTTATTGTCAGATCTGCAATATGTACAGTGCAGGACATACACAGGACCGAAATTGCGTTTCTCTCAGTCCCTCGGTGCAACAGTAAACATCTAAACATTGAAACACTGAAACATATAATAATAGACATAAGCATAAAATAGTAAAACTAACACTGTCCTGAGTTTTTTGCATAGTGGTATAAGAGTATGAAAATTTACACCAACTCTAAAACTAAAACATTAAACATTTAATGAACATAATACTGTCCTGAGTTTTTGCATACTAGTATAAAAAAAGAGTATAAAAAGTATAACTAAAATAAACTAAAGGTTTCTAGCATTGACATTTGCAAAGTGGCAAAGCAGCGTATGAGTCAATGTACACAGTATATGTATGAGGTAGTAGTTGATGTTGTTATAGAGGCAAAAAGTGGCATATGCAGTAAGGCACATTGGGCATCCCTAAATAAGACCGTTCAGAGCACACTGTATATGTACCAGCAGTGGTGTAGATATTAGAGTAGTGTAAATAAATGTAAACAGTAGTAATTACATGTAAGCAGTAGTAATAAAAGTAAACAGTATTAATAAATGTAAACAGAGAATGTAAACAGTATTATGATTATAGGCAGTGATGTAATACAGACATTAGTGCAAGTATGAGAAGTAGTGCAAACTGTATGAGCACATGACCGAGAGTTTAGTGAATAACCCGTTTGATGACACAGAGTCTAGTGTTAAAAACTTTGTGTTGAGTGATAATATGTGAGAAAGTTTTAGTGTTAAGGCAGTTCAAATGGGAGGGGAGGCAGAGCAGGCAGAGTGTTTAGCATTCTGACTGCCTGATGAACAGAGCTGTCTCTCAGTCTGCTGGTTCGAGCCTGGAGACTCCTCAGTCTCCTCCCTGATGGCAGCAGTCTGAAGCAGCTGTGTAGTGGGTGTGTGGGATCACCTGCCATGCGGTGGGCTTTCCGAGTGAGGCGTTTGCTGTGTAAGTCCTGCAGTGAGGGCAAGGAGGTGCCCACGATCTTCTCAGCTGCTCTCACAATGCGCTGGAGGCTCTTGCGGCATGATGCAGTACATGCACCAAACCACACAGTGATGCAGCTGGTCAGGACACTTTCTATGGCACCTCTGTAGAAGGTGCTCATGATGGGGGTTGAAGCTCCAGCCCTTTTCAGCTTGCGGAGAAAGTAGAGACGCTGGTGAGCCTTCTTTGCCAGTGCTGCAGTGTTCCTGCTCCAGGACAGGTCCTTTGAGACGTGCACTCCCAGGAACTTGGTGCTGTCTACTCTCTCCACTGCGGTGCTGTTGATGGTCAGAGGGGCATGTTGGGCATCCCTCTTCCTGAAGTCCACAACAATCTCCTTTGTCTTCTCCACGTTGAGAGTGAGATTGTTGTGTCCGCACCACAAGGCCAGGCGGCTCACCTCGTTCCTGTAGTCCGTCTCATCGTTGTTGCTGATGAGACCTACCACTGTTGTGTCGTCCGCAAACTTGATGAAGTGGTTGGAGCTGTACGATGGTGTGCAGTCGTGTGTTAGCAGGGTGAATAGAAGGGGGCTCAGCACACATCCTTGTGGGGCCCCTGTGTTCAATGTGATGGTGCTAGATGTGTTACTCCCGATCCGTACTGTCTGTGGTCTCCCGGTCAGGAAGTCTAGCAGCCAGTTACAC
>JBBPBX010016580.1:0-15623 GCA_038048925.1 Garcialebias charrua | reverse complement strand
GTCCAGTTTAAGGATGAGCTGTTGGGGGATGATGGTGTTAAATGCCGAGCTGAAGTCGATGAACAACATTCTAACATAGGAGTCCTTCGTGTCCAGATGTGTGAGAGCTGTGTGAAGGGCAGAGGAGATGGCATCGTCGGTTGAGCGATTAGGTCGGTATGCAAATTGGAAGGGATCCAGGGAGTCAGGGAGGACAGATGTGATGCTTTTCATGACTAGCCGTTCAAAGCACTTCATCAGGATGGGGGTGAGTGCTACTGGGCGATAGTCATTGAGGCATGCGGGCGTTGCCTTCTTTGGGACAGGGATGAATATAATGAGTTGTTGACTTTTAAGACCTGATTATTTTCTGTGTTGTGTTTTTAACATAGTTCACAGACAAGAGATATATTTTTGTGATCCGTGCAGCTAAAAAAAGTCAGAATGAGCACACGTGAGTGAACGACATCACCCCTGACTAGGCCTGTCACGATAACAAATTTTTGCTTGGCAATTAATTGTCTCAGAGATTATTGCGATAAACGATAATATTGTTTGAAATTTGAGTTTAAGAGGAAATGTTGATAATTTGTTTTGTGTGTAGTACCTTTTTTGACCACTGGATGGCAGTATAAGGCTGTTTGAACCAAAGGATGGATAGTGAGGGAGCGAACAGCGTGTCTTTAAGAAAATGGGAGGGAGGCCCCTTGAAGTGACATGAGCTGTTGCTCTTTCTGTTTTTCAGTTCTTAAAATGGCGAAGGCTCAGTGTGGTTTGAGCTCTTTAGTATAGCATTTGTCACACAAAGCTTAAAATCACTAAACAAGTTCTCAGATTCATTTTGCAGCGAAAAACAACGTAGGCATGGGTTTCAACCGTGAATTTTAGAGCTTCAACTAGACAGAGGTTTTTTCCTGAGGTCGGCCTGTTAGCTTAGCTTCTCGGCTTAGCTGCTTTTAACAATCCAAAAACAAGATTTTGGATGGTTAAGATGGATTTTAAAGGTGGGGGTTCAGTGAAGAGCACCTGAGTTGAGCCTTTTGTCATCCAGTGTCTTCAGTAGAAAGAGAGAGATGAAGAAATGATAATGCTGATAAATGAAAATGAGGTCGATAATTTTCTTTCAACATAGATTTATTGTTTATCGCAACAGGCCTACTACCCCTGACCAATAAAAATCTATTTTTCTAACTGGCACTCTCGTAAACATAACTAGCTTATCGTCAGGCCAGGTGACAAAAATAAAAATAAAAATTCAACAAATTACGTATCACTTTGAAGCTTTTGGGATGGAGAATTTGAAAAACAATAATGTTGAAATATTCCTCATTGTGACTCCATCTGGCAGCACGAATCACAAACGTTGCTTTCAAGAAGCCAGACTGTTTTGTAATCTTTTAAAGTGGTCTCCATCAATAATCCCTCAGACTCTTTGAAGGTCTTTCAAATCTTTCAATGCTTTTTTTGGGGGGTGGGGGGTGGCTTCTTTACACTTATGTTAATAATAATAATAATAATAATAATTTGTCACATTTGTCATCTGTGTATGTTCCCATACTTGACAGACGAAATTGGTCTTCTGCATTTAACCCAACCACCACCAGGTGGTGCAGTGAGCAGCGTAGTCGCGCCCGGGGAGCTGGGAAAATAGATGTGTGTGCACTCATAGACACCCCAAGATTGTGTGCCGTGGCTCGAACCGGGGTCCTTCGGATAACAAGTCCGATTCTCTGCCACTACACCATCTTGGCCCCTTCCATGTTCTGACCATATTGTGCAGTGTGTGCTGTGACTGCTGAGTTGGCGACTGAAAATACGCAAAACTTCAATTTTCAGTTTCACTGAACTCTTGGGTGTTTGGGTGACCAGCAAGCTGGGAAGATACGTTTGAGTCACCAGTTTTTCAAAATCACAGTTTGTTTTGTGTGCATGGCTTGTAAAACTATATAATTGCCCATGCAAAGTATTTTGTTGCCCACCTCTAATAATAATAATAATAATTTGTCACATTTGTCATCTGTGTATGTTTCCCATACTTGACAGACGAAATTGGTCTTCTGCATTTAACCTCTGCCCACATTGTACCCGCCTCATCTCGTTTTGTACCCACATTAGACACCCACCCATTTATGATTTAATCTTCTGGAATACACATTTAAATGGAGATAGGCAGATTTGGAGCAGCTTTTCAATCATTAACTACACACCTTGGGGTGTCTATGAGTGCACATCTAATTCTCCAGCTCCCCGAGCGCTTTCTGGCTGCTCACTGCACCACCTGGTGGTGGTTGGGTTAAATGCAGAGACGAATTTCGTCTGTGTATGGGAAACATACACAGATGACAGACAAAGACATTATTATTATTATTAATACGGTAATTATCAACAACATGGTTTTTAGATCTGGGCATTTGCCCAGGATGTTTACTGTCAAAGAAGAGCCATAAAGGTGTCATTATACAGCTAGGCTCTTAAAACACCTGCAGCAAAATTTAGATGACGCTCAGGACCTAATCGCTCAACCGACGATGCCATCTCCTCTGCCCTCCACACAGCTCTCACACATCTGGACACGAAGGACTCTTATGTTAGAATGCTGTTCATCGACTTCAGCTCGGCATTCAACACCATCATCCCCCAACAGCTCATCCTTAAACTGGACAGTCTGGGGCTGAACACCTCAATGTGTAACTGGCTGCTAGACTTCCTGACCGGGAGACCACAGACAGTACGGGTCGGGAGTAACACATCTAGCACCATCACATTGAACACAGGGGCCCCACAAGGATGTGTGCTGAGCCCCCTTCTATTCACCCTGCTAACACACGACTGCACACCATCGTACAGCTCCAACCACTTCATCAAGTTTGCGGACGACACAACAGTGGTAGGTCTCATCAGCAACAACGATGAGACGGACTACAGGAACGAGGTGAGCCGCTTGGCCTTGTGGTGCGGACACAACAATCTCACTCTCAACGTGGAGAAGACAAAGGAGATTGTTGTGGACTTCAGGAAGAGGGATGCCCAACATGCCCCTCTGACCATCAACAGCACCGCAGTGGAGAGAGTGGACAGCACCAAGTTCCTGGGAGTGCACGTCTCAAAGGACCTGTCCTGGAGCAGGAACACTGCAGCACTGGCCAAGAAGGCTCACCAGCGTCTCTACTTTCTCCGCAAGCTGAAAAGGGCTGGAGCTTCAACCCCCATCATGTGCACCTTCTACAGGGGTGCCATAGAAAGTGTCCTGACCAGCTGCATCACTGTGTGGTTTGGTGCATGTACTGCATCCTGCCGCAAGAGCCTCCAGCGCATTGTGAGAGCAGCTGAGAAGATCGTGGGCACCTCCTTGCCCTCACTGCAGGACTTACACAGCAAACGCCTCACTCGGAAAGCCCACTGCATGGCAGGTGATCCCACACACCCACTACACAGCTGCTTCAGACTGCTGCCATCAGGGAGGAGACTGAGGAGTCTCCAGGCTCGAACCAGCAGACTGAGAGACAGCTCTGTTCATCAGGCAGTCAGAATGCTAAACACTCTGCCTGCTCTGCCTCCCCTCCCATTTGAACTGCCTTAACACAAAAAACTTTCTCACACATTACCACACAACACAAATTTTAACACTGGACCCTGTGTCATCAAACGGGTTATTCACTAAACTCTCGGTCATGTGCTCATTCAGTTTGCACTACTTCTCATATTTGCACTAATGTTTGTATTACATTACTGCCTATAGTCATACTACTGTTTACATTCACTGTTTACATTTATTAATACTGTTTACATTTATTACTACTGCTTTACATTTATTACTACTGTTTACATTTACACTACTTTATCTACACTACTGCAGATACATATACAGCATTCTCTGACTAGCCTTATCTAAGGATGCCAAATGTGCCTTATGTGCCTTACTTCATATGCCACTTTGCCTCTATACCAACATCAACTACCTCATACATATACTGTGTACATTAACTTATATGCTGCTGTGCCACTCTTTGCAAATGTCAATGCTAGAACCTTCAGTTTATTTTATAGATATACTTTTTATACTTTTTATACTACTATGTAAAAACTCAGGACAGTATTACACTTTTATTATTTCATTTTATGCTTATGTTCATTGGGTGTTTGGTGTTTTAGGGGTGTTTGGTGTTTCAGTGTTGGTGTAAATTTTCATACTTTTATACTATTATGAAAAAACTCAGGACAGTGTTACACTTTTTTACTATTTTATGCTTATGTTTATTAAATGTTTTAGTGTTTAGTGTTTAGATGGTTACTGTTGCACCGAGGGACTGAGAGAAACGCAATTTCGGTCCTGTGTATGTCCTGTACATATTGCAGTTCTGACAATAAAGTTGACTTTGACTTTGACTTTGAAGGTTGGGAGCAGAGCAGGGCAGATCAACCTATCAATGAAAAATGAATTGATTGGTATTCTGATACTTGCAGTTGGCTTAGGACATCCCTGGTTATATGTAAGATTTAGTTTAGAAATTGATTCTTGTGAAAGAAAATACTAATAGCGATACTATTAGATGAGTATTGACAATGTTTTCCTTTTAGGCAGCTTTAGCCATTCACAAATAACAGTATGTCTAGTCTAGTTGTTCAAAGGATATTGGGCAGATTGACATTGTCATAACATGAGCGTTTCCCAAAGGACCAGATGCTGTTGAGGTTACATTAACCTGACTGGATGAGTGTGTCAATTAGGACTGAAATTGTCAATTTTTTAAGAAAATGTGGGACTTTTACTCTTTCTCTGTTCAAAGAATAATATTTAAAGCTGGCAAAATCTACCTTGAATAATAGAAAGAAAATAAAAACACCTATAACTACACGTATCGTTAACAGGCCTCAAACCATCAAGTGGGAAAAAGCATGGATAAGATTTTACATTTAAAGTATGTCCAAACTAAATCTGTAATAAATCAACAATCTTCATTGGCTGGTCAAAAAACTCACTTTATTAGTTTGATGGACCATCTTGATATAGCAGGACACAATTGTGCTAGTATGATGATTGATTAGCTATGGCAGTATGACTTCATTGATTTCCATTCAGAGTTCATTCATTCAAATTAAGAGTTCTATGTTACTCCAGAGATGTTTTTTTAAAATTAGACTTTCTGCTGTGCTTGCACATTCGGTCCACCCACAGTGCTTTGGTTGGAGAACCGGCTGTGTTAAAATAAGGTTTCCAGAGTGAAGGTTTTTGTTGTCTCTGTTTGAACTTGAGATAAAAAAAACTTTCCAGAAATCATGAAGCAGCAGTCTCTTTTGGGCATGCCCACTGTCGCGTTGCGCCCCAAAAACCAGAACCAAGGAACTGTTTTTTATAAAGTATCTAAGGCTCTTTTTTTGAATGTCCAGAGGACCAGACTTAGCTTTTTTAGATTTTTCTACCTGGATTATTGAGCAGCATCAGGCTATCTAAGGCCCTGTTTACACAACACATTTTTTGAGTGGAACCACAGCTTTTCTGCTGCGGTTCAGTCGTTCATTTACAGCTCTCATTCTCTCTGAAACTGTAGGTTTCTGAAACCAGGTCTCAGAGAGGAGACATTCTGAGGAACTCCCCACGGAGGTGTGAAATGCTCCAAGTATGAAGTGGCACATTTCACTAAAGGCGGCTGCAATCCGAAGTTTTTCTGTACCAACAACAGTTTTAATAAATGGCAGAAAGCAGAGTGTTTTTGTGTTACTCACCCTTTTTCAGCATGTAGCAAAACTAACAACATCCAGGGTCCAAAGAGACGTTAGTGTATTCACCAGTTTGGACGTAACTGCCATGCAGCCACTGCATGCACAATGAATGCAGCTGAGCCCTACAATCAGGGTTGCCAGATAAATAAATAAAGTCTTATTTACCCCCTCCTTTTCTGTGCACATATTCAACAAATACAACACACACCTCATCTTAGAATTTTTTTACTCAGCACATATGACAGTTTAAGTTAAAATACAGTACTGGTAGTCCTTCTATTATCACGGGGATTACTTTGTACATTCCACACACACCCAAATACCCCCCACAACCCGCCAAGATGGCTGCACTTGCCAGAGCCGCAGCTTCTCACTCCTGACTCAGCTCACTTTAAGTGTGTATATTATAGCTGAACCGAACTTCAAGAGAAGGTTTGACTTCAATTACTGCAGCAGCAACAACAATTGACAACAATCTGAAAACTACGCTCGGTAGATTGCAGCTTCGACGGACATCCACGTGGAGGCAGCAGCGCTCTATGTGCTCTAAAGGGCGAGGCAGACCTCTGCGTTGTTGATAGCGCCGCTCGACGCGCGCGTGTTGCGCGCAGGCTGTTCACAGCAGAGCTCTGTGTGAGCAGCTGCTCGGGGAGCGTTTACCTACAGGACAAACTGAGGTCGCTGATTGGTCATTTGCTGACACACCTACTGAAATGATTGACGGATCTGAGAGTGGTGAGAAAAGCCACAGGCTGTGCAGCGTTTTTCTGTGCTATCTCGGCTAAAAGTACCGGTCGCGCCTGACATATATCGTTTTAAGACAGTAAATCATCCAAAACTCTCATTAATAAACCCTCCCTGAATAAAAAGAAATTACAGATGTTACCTGATCGCACAGACACAGCCATAGAGAAGGATGCAGGAACACTCTTTCTTTGTTTTGGGTCCGTGTTGAAAACACTGTTGTTTTAGCCAAAGATTTAGCTTGGTCCGGTTGTTGGTGCAGCCGCGAACAGCACAGCAGGTACCTGAACCCCGGTAGGACATTTCAGTAAACGTTCCGTTTAAACAAAAGCTGTGTTTGCTCCGATAAAATGAATGAAAATAACTTTCAAAAACACCCGCGATCCATACTCCGCCTATGGAATAAGGCACTTCCGGTGTCGGACAGGAAGTTCAATGCACATTCGCAAATACAGTGACACCCTCAGGAATACTGTGGATATGTTAATAAAAGTTAAAATAAATAAAATAAAAACAGGGAACGTTGCTCCTGCAGCCCACAGCCCACCAGGAAATATTTAAAAAGCTGGCGTATCCACGTTGGACATGAGTTTAGTTCACTTGTGACAAGTTCATTCATTCCTCCTCATCGGAGGAGGAAGTGAATGGTGACCGCTTCAAGCGATCACTTGACTTTTGGCAAAAAAACAAAAGAAAAGTCCGATCAGCGATGAAGAAGGGATATTTAATACATTTGTGTCTCATACAAAACAGTCCGCCACCAGGGCAGTTTATTGTGAGACAACGCGTCGCGTGAGCGGTCGTAAAATTTGAGCTTGGCGCGTTCACGCGAGCGTTCAAAGGCTTGTGCAGCGGCGCTCGCACGGCACTCACACGGCGTGGCGCGGCGCTCAGTCCAGCGCGGAGCTCTGCTTCGCCCTTAAGGGGAGGAGGAGGCGTTATGCCCAGGGGAAGAAGAGGGGAAACAAGCTGGGGTGTTAGCAAGACTGAAGGCTAATGCTAACAGACTGCCAATCCCATCTCTGTCCCTGGCTTACATTCACTCTTTTGAAAACAAGCTGGAACTGCTGCGACTGAGAGTGAATGTCTCAGAGGAGATGAGGAACTGTGCTGTACTCTGTCTCACATAAACATGGCTTAATAGCAACAAGCTATCAGCCTTCCAACTGGATGACAGAGGGTTTTTTGGGACGGATTGCTGCAGCGAGCTAACGGGGAAGGCACACGGAGGCGGAGTATGCATCTACGTAAAAGAAAAGTTTGTTCCACAAATTGTGTTCTGATAAACAGTTCCTGTTCTGAAGCTTTAGAACAACTGACTGTGAAATGTCGACCACATTATTCACCTCATGAGTTTTCGTTGTTGTTTTTCATTGTTGTTTATGAAGCCCCGGATGCTAATGCTAAAGGCGCCCTGCAGGAGCTACATGATAACATCAGCTCGCTTCATAACAAGCATCCAGAGGGTTTTTACATGGTGGCTGGTGATTTAAATCACGTAAACCTGAAAGACACTCTGCCAAGAAATAGTTCATAATTTCTTATCTGGCAACCCAACTGAAATGGAAACTACAGCGTTTTACTGTAAACCTGCTCATTTTTTGTTTATTACCTACAATAAACATTGAAAAAAAAAACGAATGTCTCCAGAGTCTGTTCTCATGTAAACAAGGCCTGAGTTTATTGGATCTTTTTACACCTTTTAAACCATCCAGTCATTAAATTGTAGGCTTTTTTTCTTAACTTGGAAAATTATAAAGGATTTTTGAACAGGAGTTACACTGGTATCCTTCAAAATTTCTTCAGACATTTTTATGGCTATCCCTATTGACATTTTAGAAATGCCATACTATTTCAAAATACTTAATGGTTTGTTGTTGGCTTTTTTTCCCCTCAGTTGTTCATAATTAAATGAACATTTTATTACTTGTTGATGTTATTCTATATTGAAGTACAGTATAATAAAACTGCCTTATGTTTCTATTTTATGAATGAAGCTGTTTGTGGGGATTTTAATATAAATTTGATGATCCAGTAAATATTTGGATTCTAGTTTGACCTATTCAGCTATTAATGTTATTTCGCTGTCCAAATCACCTCCAGTTGTTCACACACAAGTTAAATTTGTCTCACAGTCAATGTTAGGAAATGTTGTGTGCATGCACTCACCATGCACATTGTTACCGTTGCTCTGTCTCACTCATGTCTCCTGTTTTGTCTTGGTTCAACTGGCCGGCTTGGACTCGGATCATTGCCTGCCTGCCTGCCTGCCTGCCTGTGTGTGTTCATGTCCTGTTCCTGCACAACCACCACTACCGCCTTTTGTCGTCCCTCCCATCATCTGAAGGCTATGAGAAATCCCGGAGTTTAAACAACATAGCAGGCATGACCAGCATGGCTGGTAACACTCTAAGGTTGTCTCCTGTGACCTCGCCCTACGGATCACCCTGCCCGCTACGCCGCTCTCGTTCCCCTATTCCATCCATCCTGTGAGACGCCCACTTCCTGCCTGCTTTGGCCCAAAGCCACGCCCACATCCTAGTCCCAAACAGAGCACCTGCCTTTGGCAACAAACCTGAACTCTGCTCTTGATGGGACTGGAGGAAAAGTAGCTAACTCTGCAGCTCAGAATTATGTTACAGAACCTGGGAGATCAAGCAAGTTTTTATTTTTACACATGACGGTACATGTACTTAACCAACATCCCTAAGTAGCTTAATTGCTCTGCTGTGTTCCATTTTGGTTGATGTTGTACTTTGAGACTTGCAATAAAAGACCAATGGCTTCAGAGGTAACAGCCATACACATTAATTTAAACTCGTGAATAATCAGGGATATTAAATGTTGCTGTGTCTAGATACTTTGAAAAAGATGTGCTTCCAAAAAAAACAAGGAGAGAGAAAGAGAGAGGTGTCACTTTATGTTAACCACGTCTAACTGTGACTTTATTTTATGGTTTGGTGAATGGGCGGAAGGAGGGAGGAGGTCACATTTTAGATTTCAGCTCACCCAAGCACACATCCGGTCTCGTCTCTTCACCAGTGGCTGAGCCTGCTCATCATGCATGGATCATGGGGTAGCCATCTTTGGCAAACAATGTGATGGGGGGACAGGGAATCTTGTTTTTTATTTGTTCAAAATTGTATCAATTCAATGGTATTGTGACAAATTATGTTCACTTGTATTGTCTTTGACTAAGTGCCACCAAAGCTTTTGTGTTTCTGGTTGTTTACGAACAGACAACTACAAAGAGGTGGTTTATACGGGTTTCACACAAGCAGACAGCAGCGTTCTATCTTAACGGCTGCGTGAGGAGGAACGACCATGGCAGACAGGTAACCATCTGATGGGGTGTGAAGATCTCGCATTCCCTGCTTGATGCTTTTGTGTGTCTGTACAAAACGGAGAGTTCTCCATTAATCATAACTTGTGCGTGCCCATAAAAACAAGCACAATCATAAGGGAGTCATGTAGCATTTTATTCAGCCAAATACTGACATATTCATATTCTGTAATATTAAATTAGACCCAGATTCACTACTGAGTGCTATCTGCACCAGCTTAGCTTCATAATTGTCTGTTTTCTCCACTTTTTCTTAATATTGGCAAAACAAGTAGCTTCAATCATGTTGGAGCAAACATGGCCGTCAGGTTCAACAGGTGGAGCAGGCTGCAGCAGAACTCAGCAGGATGCAGGTGTCTTTCCTGCACAACCTAAATGTGACCGCCTGTCACAAGCACAGCGGGCACTAAAGTGACTGACAGAATAAAAAAACTCACAGTGACTTCAGGTCTTATTGGAGCAGATGAAGAACAGAAGGACATTGTCACTGCCTCCTCACAGTGTGTTCAATGCACTAAGGCCAGTTTCATTTTGTTTGTTTCTGTTCAACCACTATTCAAACAGACGGAGGAGGATTAGAGTCACGGTGTAAAGATTTTTTCCCCTTAATTCTGAGGAAAAAAGTCAGAATTCTGAGATTAAAGTCAGAATTTCATCTCAGAGTTCTGACTTTTTTCTCAAATTATGATGACAGACAGACAGACAGACAGACAGACAGACAGACAGACAGACAGACAGACGGACGGACGAACAGACAGAATTCTGACTTTTTTCACAAAATTAAGGGGGGGGGGGGTTGCACTGTGGCTCTAATCTTATTCCGTACAAACACAATTACAGATTTTCATTAGTTGTATTTTTCTTTTTAATACATTTGTCAGTTTCAAGTTATTTTAGTGACCTTTATGTTTTCTTCTTTTTTTCATTTTAATGAAATGATAAATGCTAATTTGTCTGTCTCTGTGTGCAAACTGCACCACTGCATGCATGGCGTGTCAGGATGGAGACATAAATGTCCCTTTGCATGGATTTTATTCATTAAATTAATGTGGAAAATTGAACATTTTGCTGATAAAAGCTGCATAAACCATTAGTGACTCTGGGCCTAAGACTATTAAAAGGGTTGTGCATTAACACATTTTAGCTCACTTCTTTACTCTTTGCACAATATTTTTTAGCGTCTGCTGTAAACCACACGTATTATCAGCTGTAAGTAAGGGCTAGGAGCTGTTCTTACACAAGATTTAACAAAAAGACCTGAATTAAAACAAAATAACTTCAAGGATTTTTCAATTAATTAAAATGAGGTGGTTGTTTTGCTTTCCTGGAAAGCTGTGTTGTGTCACTGATTAGATTGTTGCAGAGTGAAAGGTACACACATCCTCTGCACATCAACAGGTGAGCGGCAGCAGTCTGCCTCACCCATCCCTGAAGTGTGTCTGTACCAGCAGCATAAGGTTGCCTAGCAACTGGCTCACAGCAAGATGCATCTTACACTCAGTTTGGAAAACAATTAAAAGTCAAACTGCTCCTGAAAACGTTTCTTTATGTCTTTAAACGCAATTCACACACTAAATGACTGAAACGTACAACAGTTTTTTTTAGATGAGCTCATGTCACATCATCAACTTGTACGGTTCTCATTGTGCATTTAATTCAACTGATCTGTGCATGACAAAGGTCTTCTGTAATGATGCAGGCAGAGAATACAGTATATTTATTATATTTGGAGATGTGTTTGTGTTTCACTGAGCTCGTTCATGTCTTGTGGGGTAAGACCGTGATCAGTATTGACGACCTGTTGCAGAGGAGGAGCCCCTTTTGGAGACCGCTCCGACTGGACAGTGTGGAAATGGGCGCTCCGAAGCTACAGACCAAGACCCACCTGGATCAAGGCTCAGCCAGCAGGCCAGGAACAAGAACTGTGGAAAGACTTTAATAGGACATCACGTTTTCCGTAGTTAACCCCTTTTTTGTGGGGGGTGGTCCGTGTTCCTTTTTTTGGAACTAGTGGGAGGAAAAAACTGGACTATCCACGTGATACACATTGCTCCTGTGAATAAATAAAATAAATGGCGGCACAAGTGATGTCGCTCACACAACAAGGTGGTGGCTAAGTTGCACCTTGATATTTAACATCGGTCATTTTTCTTGCTATGGTCCCCCCTTCCTCTCAATAAGTGTATTAAGGTGTATCAGTCGAGGCACTTTGTGAAGTGTATTTCTATAGGAACCTCTAAGGTGTACACAGTGTAGAGAGACAAACGTGTTCAGCTGAATACATCTGACACCACAATCATCTCCGCTTTTGTTCTGATTGGTAGGTTAATATTGCTCTGCTGTGCATTAATACGTGTTGAGATGTATAGTTTGAAAAGACCAGGCGAGGGAAGATCAGCGGGAGGACATGATGCTGAATCTTCCTGTTCATTTTAGCACAAACCCAATGACAAATCTCCCCTGTGGTGCAGCAGCTATTGTAGAAGTCCTCTTTTTTTGTTGTTGTTTTGTTCATTGAACATGCAAGTACCCTGCGTTAGTGCTGCAGATCTATTAGCAAACCAAATTATTCTTACCGGAATAATCCTCATAACTCCTGGTGGCTACAAAAATACAAATATAAAACACAACCGCATGACTTGATTCTTCCAAACCTTTTCCCCATGTGGGAATGGAGCAAAAGTGTAGCAGAAATGTATCAAGTTAAACAGCAGGACTTCTAGAATGGCTACTACCTGCACAGTAGCACTCTTGTGAACCCAAACAATCAGATCTAATTTGCAATAAGCACCTAAAACTAAATGCACCGATTCACACTGTGATTTCAGTAGCCCGTTACAGAGAAGGTTGAAAGAAAAGCAAAGCTGGGCAAAACTGACAATTGGCACAACTTGTGTTGTGGTAGCGACCTGCACAGTTCCAAGCTAGCTGTTCCAGTATCATCTTGTGTCGTAGTAAACACGCTGCTTTACTCTTTGATTCGTCAAAGGGAAACTGTGCTTGTGTATTTCTGAACTGATGTTGTAACTTGAAAACAAACAAACAAAAATTGTTTATTTTTTTAAATCCAAGATGTGTATTTTTGTGTCTTACTGTAAAAGTCCTGATAGTCCGATGCTGTGCTTCTCCATCTTGTCCTGAAACAGTCAAAGCTTTTGATCCAAGATCATGTTTTTCTATGTTTTACTGTGGGGAAAATTCTAGTTTTAAGTGTGTATTTGTGCAGCCTTATCGTGCATGCTGACATCCACCCTCCCACATTATTAAACTGTAAAAAAAAAAAAAAGATGACCTACTGTATATCGTATGTATAAAGTCAAGGTAAATGCTATGTGAACGTTTCACATAAACTATTTATCTTTTAACTGGCTGTCTTTGTTTGATTTATTTGACTCATTTTCTTTCTCAATAATTTTGGGTTTGATATTTATTGGGTGTCATAAGTGATTTAGGATTTTATATGATTTTTTTAGCTAAATATTTGGGGATTGGTTCAAATTTTGGATTGTATGTACAATGTTGGATTTCATACATGATTTTGTGTTTGATACAGTTTACCTTTTGATACTAAAATACCATTTTACTGCTAATGTTGAAGCACTTTTCAGAGTTAGTCAAGTCAACTTTATTGATAAAACACATTTAAAGCAACAGCTGTTACCAAAGTGCTAAACAGTAAAGGAAGAAAATTAAAATAATGATAGTAATGAAAAATTAATTAAAGGCATCAAAAGAAAAACATATAAACACAACAATACAATACTAAATCAAATCACAGTGTGTAAAAAGCCAGAAAAACAGGTGTGTTTTTAGCAGATATTTAAAAACAGGAAAGAAGTGGCCTATCTAATGTTGGGGGGCATATTGTTCCAAAGTTTGGGGCCCACGACTGAAAAGGCCTGATCACCTCTGAGCTTCAGTCTTGTTTTTGGAACAACCAAAAGCAGCTGATCAGATTATGTCAGGGCCTCAGAAAGAACAGGTTCCAGTACCTCAGAGAGATATGAGGGTTCAAAGCCATTTAGGCACTTAAATGTTAGAAGGAAATTTTTAAAATTGATTCTGGTACATACAGGGAGCCAGTGAAGGGAAGATAAATCTGGTGTAATATGGTGGAACTAACAAGTACCTGTTATTAGCTGAGCTGCAGCATTTTGGATGAGCTGGAGACGCGAAATGGAGACCTGACTGACCCCAACATAGAGGGCCAGTAGCCCAGTCGGGTAGTACGGTAATAAAGGCATGGACTAATTTTTCAAGGTCAGATCTGGACAACGCTAACTTGAGCTTAGCTATCTGCCTTAACTGGAAAAAGCTTTTCTACAGAACAGTATTAGTTTGTTTGTTCAACTTAAAGTCAGAGTCTAAAACTATCCTGAGATTTATTACAGACTGCTTCAGATATGGCTGGACAGAGCCATGGTTTACAGGACCAGAGACAGCAGTAGAGTTATGGATAAACACAACTTCAGTCTTCTGATCATTAAAACTTAAAACATTTTAAGCCATCCATGCCTTGATGTCATCAAGACATTTTAACAGAGGGTGAATGGAGCAAAAACTATTAGGTTTCAAGGGCAGATAAATATGACAATCATCAGCATAACAATGAAATGAAAGACAATTTCCTCAGGATAGACTCCAAGGGGAGTAGATAAAGTGAAAACAGGAGAGGTCCCAGAATCAAGCCCTGTGGGACCCCGTAGGAAAGAGGAACTGAAGCAAATACACTATTTCTAACCTTAAAGGTGGAGTCTGCAGTTTCTGTAGAACATCAGCACTTAGAAAAAATTTCAACAAGCAAAGCATTCTGATCCCTCCCCCTCAGAGCCATATATGGCACTGCCCCCTTGTGGTCTGTTAAAATTCAAATTCAAGCTCTGTTTTTATTGGCTGATTCGAATTCAAGCTCGGTTTTTATTGGCTGGTTACAAACTTTGTTTTTATTGGCTGGAAAATGGCGGGTCACTTTTTCTTTTTAGAAATGCTTATTTACCACCTGGAGAAGCAAGGGGACAATATTTTTTTTTAGTTTTTTTCAGAGATTACCTCTCTAACATCAATCTAGTGAAAGAGTGAAGAAATATGTTAAAAATATATTGTTAGAAAAGTTACATATAGCAGCTTTAACACAGAAACTCCTGTCACTCAGATAAGGACTGGAACCATTCTAATGCTGCACCTATAATCCCAACCCAATGTTCTAACTGTAATATAAGGATACTATTTTCATTCATTCATTCATAAAACTAAATAAAGTGTGTGGCCCAGCAAATGAGTGGGGACAACAACATTTTGCACAAAGTTAAAACACTGGATAAGATCTAAAAACTCTTTAGCCAAAGGCTTTTCAGGGCAGCAGACATGGATATTAAAATCCCACACAATTAAAACCTGGTCAAATCTGAGCAATATTCCCATTAAAAAGTCAGAGAGATCATTCATAAAGGCCATGTTATATTTGGGAAGTCTGTAGATCATAGCACACAGAACCGGACTGGAATGGCCCAGCTTATTAAAAAGCAGTTCTTCTTCTTCCTCTTCTTCCGGCTTTTACGCCTTCAGGGGTCATCACAGTGAATCGTCCTTATCAATCTCACTCTGTCCCATGTAGTTCAAAGCTCAAATAATTTACTGGTGGCTGGAGTTGTCTACAATTCCAAAGTTTTTTAAAAACAGTCACAATTCCTCCACCTCTACCAGATGTTCTTGCAGCATTAAAAAAGAGCAGTCCAGAGGCAAAATTTCTGAAAGAGCAATGAACTTACCAGAGCAGAGCTAGGTCTCTGTCACAAACAGTGGTGCTGGATTCATTTTGAGGTGTGTGTGTGTGTGT
>JBBPBX010016579.1:0-47958 GCA_038048925.1 Garcialebias charrua | reverse complement strand
GGTATACTTTCTGTATAATTGTGTAGCCTGTTGTGAAAATCTGTCCTTGCAAGTAAAACCAGTTAAAAATCGTCTCCTGTCATAATGTGTGCATTTTTTGGGGAAGAAATAAAACATAGAGGATATTTTAAAACAAAAGTATGTGTTCCTTTGTTAGCAAAATATCCCACGAACTAAAGTCAGCATCATGAAAATCTTACAAAGTAATTATTGGATGTTCATCTGCAACTGATTTATTTTGGAGTCGACCTGATTTAAGATGACAGCCGCCAATAAATCAACTTTAGCTAACACAGAAATGACAAATTCAGGGAATTGTATAGATATTGAGCTCAGACTTGGTGTGGTAGTAGCTGAGAGTCATCCCCAACACATACACCAAGCACCAACAGATCTCATAAGATCTGTATTTAAAACTTTGACATGTAAGGCAGTTGATATTATGCATTCCTTTGAGTTAGAGTACACTGGCTTTGGTTCCCCGAGGAACACTATCCTGTATGTGTTAGTTGTTTCCCTGCTCCAGCACACCTGACTGAATGATTTAATTATTCCTCAAGTTAATCATTCATTTATTGAAGTCAGCTCTGTCAATAACTAAAACATGCAGGATGGTGTTCCTCAAGGGCCAGGGTTGGGTACCACTTGCTCATCATGGGTCATCATTTGGGGAACTTTTTAACATTCTTGCATGTATAAAAATAACAAGTTTTCAAATTGAAAGAAACACGTCAGTTTAAAAACTATCCATTGTGTATTCCAGGCTCATAGGTAAAAGAAAAGAAAAGAAAAAAAAAGGGAGAACTATAAATTTAGTCATTGCTCATCCTGAGGCCGCTGGAGTAAAAAGCGTATTTTTCACCTTATAAGTCGCCTTTTTTGTTGTTGTTGTTGCATAATTTGCATGCCCTGCAACTTATAAGCCGACGCAACGTATTTATGGATTTTTTCCAATATTTATAAACCAACTTTTGATTTAGATATGACCGGTTTCATTCATTGTGACCGAAAATACTGAACACTACCATTTTTGGCCGCTAGATGGCACTCAAGTAGTATGACATGCTGTTGTGTCATTTATAGGTAAAAGTGGCTATTAATGACACAATCAGCTTGTCGTAGCCTGCCATCTTCGTTCTGCTCACTTGGAGCAACCATCAAATCAGCTTCATTTCGCTGTGCCACCCGGCAAAATGAAGCAGATTTGACCATTGAAGTTCATTTATTAAGGAAAAGTTCATCTGAAACACATCTTTACTACTATAAAGTCAAGTAAACTAATTATTTTAGGTGGTTATCTTGTTAAATTTGGAAGAAATGCATAGCGTTCCTCCTTCCTAATTTTCTCTGTCTGTGTGCTCTCGGCGCACCGAGGCAGCATATACTTTTGACATACAGCTGATTTGACCATTAAAGTCCTTTTCTTAAGGAAAAGTTAAACAGAGATACACCTTTACTATAATGTCGAGCAAAGAAACAATAGTTTTTAAGTGGTAATCTTGTTAAATTCTTGTTCAAGTCCTCCAGTGCACACTCCAGCGACCGCCATTTGGCAGCCAATCGAGTTTTGGCACAACACCGATCCACATTGGGCCGAGACGGTGTAGGGGCAGGGGAGCCGACTCAGGACCTTCCGAAGATCCTGGGTTCGATCCCCGATCATTGCACGTCTTGTGGCGTCTCTGAGCAGGACACCTTATCCCCAGGTGCTCCCCGGGTGCTTTCCATAGCGGCCCACTGCTCCACCTGGTGTTGGATGGGTTAAAAGCAGACAGCCAATTTCGCCATTGTATGGGAACATACAATGATGACAATACATTACCGTATTCGTCGGTGTATTATACGCTCCTGTATATAATACGCTTTGTCCAATTATTGAAAATAAACCAGAAAAAAACGTACATAATATGCTTCGGTGTTTAATACGCATCTATTATGCGTCACCGCTACGCGACGCGTTAGCGCCGCATTTGCCCTGCTTAAAATGGCGGCCACAGAAGCGGGCGAGCACCAAAGGAATTTACAACAAAACACGGTAAAAACTATTATTTCTTTGCGAGAGAAAAAAAATTCTTAGCTGACTTTATAGCAAACGGGCTCCTGAGCTTAACAAAACTAACGTAATGTTCAAATCAGCTGGATTTAAAAAAGTAGTTTGCCGATTTGCATTCAGGCGGGCGGGTCGGATGCTTTAATAATATTAATAATTAATTCAATTTATAACGCACTTTTCATTACTGAAAATCTCAAAGTGCTACACATATATTGAATGCTACACACATTCATAAACCGGTGGCGGCAGACTACCATGCAAGGTGCTTTCCAGTCCTACCGGGAGCAACTCAGGGTTAAGTGTCTTGCCCAAGGACACAACGACACATGGTGCGGGTCCCGGGAGTCGAACGGCCAACTTTCCGATCGGGAGACGACTGCCATTACCACTACACCACGGCCGAAATGTTCAAATCAGCTGGAATTTTAAAAAGTAGTTTGCCGATTTGCATTCAGGCGGGTCGGACGCTTTCTTTCTTTAAATTTAGCTAAATAAACGCTTAAAAAATATATTTCTTAGCTGACTTTATAGCACACGGGCTCCTGAGCTTAACCAAATGTGAAATCAGCTGGATTTAAAAATCTGCGGTGTGGTTTATGAGTTACGGTATCTTGCTAACAAAAACAGCTAACCTCACAGCTAAATGCAGCTACATCCAGAGCAGGGGGCGGGCAGCGACAGAGTCAGTCCGACCAGAGGAGGCTTTTTTCGGACACATGAGCTAGAAACGGTCTGGAAGTGTCTCCCTAGCGGACAAAAGTGGTACTGCACCATTTTTTGCCCAAAATGAAAAACAGAGCGAAAAATGGGTCTAAAAATATGGGGGGGAAAATCCATAGATAATACGCTTCGGTGTATAATACGCAGGACATTCAAATGAGCAAAAAAACTGCGTATTATATACAGACGAATACGGTATTATTTCCGGGTTGTCAGCGGTGACACATAATAGATGCAATGTATACAACAAAGCTACGCATTTGTGGATTTTTCCAGTTTATTAGACATATTTGGACTGATGCGACTTATAGGTCAGTGTGACGTGTACACCAGAAAATACGGTAATACATTTTTATTTACCTTTATTTAACCAGCCCATTCTATGTCGGATTAATTAATTAACATTAATTTAATGTCGGATGAAGCAGCAGTTTCATTCTGGAGCAGGGGAAAGACTAGATGACTCCACATCTGTGTGTCTGGGTTTAACATGATGTATAGAAACTGTGGCCTTAACGTCGGTAATAAAAACGCCGTGAGACAGAATCTGCCTGTTATCTCCACCATTTGTCTCCTTAGTTTATGGTAATCACACTGACGAGCTACATTCTGACAGGGATGTTTACAGATGTTGCAACCGGAGCCGCTCCAAACGCACACTCTGCTGCTGACAGAAAATGATATACGTCATGTCGACTCTTCAGTCACACACACACGTACACACATTTCTATTGGTCTTCCACCACACAATGCCAAATGCATGCATCTATGCACATGCAGGGAAGCTAGCTGCTCGCGTCTCAACCCATCCCCTTGGCCCGTTCCCCCACCCCTCACATTCATCTCATCACCGGGCCGCACACCTGCCAGGCCCACAGCAAGGTCACACACCTCAATTACCCAGCAAACACACACAGAACCAGAAAGGGGAGATAAAGAAGGAGGGGATGAGAGCAGATTTCATGCTACGCTGAGCACTGGCCAGCACGCACCAGTGTTCCTGACATTTTATGTATGATGTTTAATGTTCACTACCTGCCCTGTACTCCCTTCTTTATCTCCCTCGGTGTGCCTCTGCCTCACACGGCCACATGAGCTCAAGATAAATAGCTTTTTATCCGCCGGCCAACGGGGAACAGGGACATTATAGTGTGTGAAACGCTCTGTAAACAGAGAGCACACGTAAAAATACATAAAAACAGATTTGAGTGCGATTCATTTTTAGAGGATCAGAGGAAAGAATCTGAAGATTCAGGTTCAGAAACTACACGCATCATCTTTTTATCAGCTGCGTGCAGCGACGCAACACGAGCAGCTGCTGGGAAACTCAACAATCAGCAGCTTAATGCCGCTCATTGTCTGAAAATCAATCTACAACTCTAACACACCTGACAAACAAAACCAGGAATGTGTGTTGAACAGACACGTTGATGCATCCGTGCTGACCGTGATCCTTTTGTTGGACTATTTTTTATTTTTTTTGCATCGTTTTGTCGCTGCCGGCAGACCGCTGTTCACACGTGCAACCACAGGAGGCAGCCAACAGTGTTTGCTCTGTGAGCTGCCATATGGCAATAGAAGACAGGACTCCTGCACAGCGCCTGGAAACTGCAAACACACACTGATAAAGCAGCATACACACACACACAGCACTGTGACCGGGTTCAAAAACTCCAGCTTGACTGGAAACTTAAAGTGAAAACAGCAGAATGCTGGGATGAGCAACAGCAGAGTGGAAGAAACTAATACCGTATTTGTTGCCCTATAAGTCAAATTTTTTGCATAATTTACATGCCCTGTGACTTAGAACCGAAACGACGTACAAGTAGTCCTCGGGTTACGACGGTCTCGAGTTACGACGTTTCGTGGTTACGACGCGTCTCTCATTTACCATGAAAAGCCTTATTTCGAGCCACGCGGTTTTACGTCATAAACGTCGTAACGCAGCGGCGGAAGAATACAGTATTGTACTGTACGCGGTGCAGTGGCGGAGGAATACTGCACTGTACAGTACTGTGAACGCGGTTTTACGTTGTAAACGGAATACGGAAGGATGGATGGCGGTTTTACGTCGTAAACGGAATACAGCGGATAGACGGTGGGTTTACGTCGTAAACGGAATATGGAAGGATGGACGGCGGTTTTGCGTCGTAAATGTAATACGGAATACGGAAGGATGGACGGCGGTTTTACGTCGTAAACGGAATATGGCGGATGGACTGAGGAGGACGGCGTCACCAGCATCCCAGTAGGCCATAAACTCTTTTTGCCCTTCATTATGGCTCCCAAACGTATGTGTTTTTTGATAATTATGTTGGGTACTGTGTTTGGATATTCTAAGTGCTTGGTAATACAGTACTGTACATGTATATGGTGCAGTATGTACGTATATTCCGACTTACGTCAAAAATCGGTTTACGACGCTGCGTAGGAACGGATCTACGTCGTAAGTCGAGGACTACCTGTATTTATGGTTTTTTCCCCATACTGTATTTATAAACTAATTTCTGGCTGAGAAATGAACATTTTCATTCATTCTGACTGAAAATATTGAACATTACCATTTTCAGCCACTAGATGGCACTCGAGTAGTATGGCATGTCGTTTTGTCATGTACAGTAATGGGTAAAGGTGGCTATTAATGATACAATTGGCTTGCCATAGCCTGCCACCTTGGTTCTGCTCGCTTGGAGCAACCGTCAAATCAGCTTCATTTCGCTGTGCAGCCCCAGGGAAATGCAGCTGATTTGACCATTAAAGTGCATTTATTAAGTAAAAGTTCAACTGAGACACACCTTGGCTATAATTTCAAGCAAATAAATAATTGTTTTTAAGTGTTAATCTTGTTAAATTCTTGTTAAAGTCCCCACGACTGCCACTTGGCAGCCAATCAATTTTTGGCACAACACCGGCCCACATTTCCGGAGTTGTCAGCAATGACACGTAATAGATGTGACATATACGGCAAAGCGACATACTTATGGATTTTTCCACTTTATTACACATCTTTGGACTGATGCAACTTATAAGGCAGTGCAACGTGTACGGCAGAAAATACAGTAATTCAAAAACACCAACACCTCTGTTGAATGCTGTTCGAGTCTATTGGGACATGTCTGAGCAAAGTCTAGATGAAAGTGGATCGTTGTCGTCCAAAAACAACTTCAATCTCTTTGATTTCATAGCAGTTCATGAGAACACCACCCTACAAACCCTGACATCGCCGTCACAGTTTCTCATTAAACGGTCATACACATCAATTTATGTGGCTATTTGCAACCACACACGGCAGCAAGCAGCTAGCTGTAGCACTTCTAGTGCAGACGGGGCACTTCCTGTAGGTATAATATCATATTCCCGCCAGAATAACTGAGTTATGCATAAACAACTGCAGGGTAAAGGTTTGTGTTGCATGAAGAGTTAAGACATATGAGTTGTTTTAATATGATAGAAGTCCACTGGATAATTCCTAAAGCCGCTCGACCGACTGAAGTTGGGAGTTTCTGGACCTCAGATCCTAAGAAGAATCACCGTTTTTATTTTTTAGCATCATTTTCAGGCACGTTGAACGCAGCAGGATGACGAGGAGAACGCTCACCACCTGACAGGCGACAACAAAACAACACAAACTATGAAGCTTACAATTCTATATACAGTATTTTCTGGTGTATAGGTTGCACCTGTGTATAGGTCGCATTGTCCAATTATCACCAATAGATTGGAAAAATCCCTAGATAGGTCGCACTGGTGTATAGGTCGCACCTACGTTTAGCTCTGCTGCAAATGTCTGCCACAGGAGTGCACAGCAAGGCTTTTAAGAAGATTAACACTTAAAAACAATTATTTGTTTGATAAAAATTATAGCAAATATATGTCTGAGCTGAACTTTTCCTTAATAAATGAACGTAATTGTGAAATGAGCTGGATTTAAAAATTTGTTTCACCGAAAGTGATAACAAGCCATATATAGGTCGCACCTGAGTATAGGTCGCAGGCCTTGAAAAAAAACATAAAAAGGTGCGACCTATACACCGGAAAATACGGTATTAGAGAAGGAAATCCCGAGGGACGGACTCAGATGTCCTACATCATCCAACAACACACAGGCTGTCAACAGCTGAACTGGAGACATCCAACAATATTAAATATAGAAAACGGGAGTTTATAAAGTTCTATAATCGCCCTTCTTCTGAAATCAAAGCAGTCATCATCATTTGTGGGAGAAAGAATAAACAAAGTGGAAAAACAGCCGAAGGGTGGGACAAATACGTTTCAAGGCTATCATGTCAGAGTTTTACAAGTTCAGGGCTTGAGTCAGACAGAAGAAAGGGGGATGAAAGGCAGGAAAAGGGACAGACGGAAAGGAGAGACGGCTGTGAACGGATAGGGGGAAGACGCAGAGAGGGCAGACACACAGAGGGGTGAAGGACTTGGACGAAGATCACGTTACATCTGAGGGCAAAAACACACACGGGCCACAACGTACCCACTGCCCTCCAGACACACCCGCTCAGACAGACAGATGTCTGTAAACACTCGCCGACAGATGCAGCGTGGAAAAAAGAGGAACAAAGAAAACACTAAAACGTTTAGTGACAGTTGAAAAAGTTAAAAACTTCAGCACTATTTCGTTACAAACAAGAGAAATTGTATTTTCACAGAATACGGGTCATGAAGGCTGACATTTGTTGACACTGAAAAGGAGCAGTTGCAGCTAAATCAAGCAAAATGCTAGCTAAATGTTGAAGAAGCTAATTAGCTTATAGCCAAAACAAACTGAAAACTAGCTAAAAGCTAAAAGAAGCAAAGCCCTAACTAATAACTACAACAAGCTGAAAAATATCTAAAAGCTTAAAGGAACAGAAAACTAGCTAAAAGGTTGAAGATGCAAACCACTAGCTAATGGATAAAACAAGCTGAAAACTAGCTAAACGCTTAAATTAGCAGAAAACCAACAAGAAGTTTAAAGGAGCAAACCACTAGCTAATAGCTAAAACAAGCTGAAAATTAGCAAAAAGCTAAAATAAGCAAACTAGATAATAGCGAAAACAAGCTGAAAACTAGCTAAATGCTAAAAGAAGCTACCCACTACTTAAAGCCAAAACAAGCAGAAAACTAGCTAAAAGCTTAAAGCAGAACTTTAGTTAGCAGCTAAAACAAGCAGAAAACTAGCTAAAATATTAAAGAACCAGATCACTAGCTAATAGCTTAAAGAAACAAAAGACTGGCAGCTAAATGCTAAAATAAACTAATCACTACATAATAGCTAAAACAAGCTGAAAATAAGCTAGAAGCTTCAAGTAGCAGAAAACTAGCAAAAAGATTAAAGAAGCAAACAATTATATACAGTAATAGCTAAAACAAGCTGAAAACAGCTAAAAGCTTTAAAAAAGCAGAACTTTAGTTATCAGCTAAAACAAGCAAAAAGTAGCAAAAATGTTAAAGAACCAGAACATTAACTAAAAGCTTAAAGAAACAGAAGACTGGCTAAAAGCTAAAATAAACTAACCACTAGGTAACAGCTAAAACAAGTTGAAAACTAGCTAAACGCTTAAAGAAGCAGAACTTTAGTTAGCAGCTAAAACAAGCAGAAAACTAGCTAAAATATGAACGAACCAGAACCGTAGCTAAATGTTTAAAGAAGTAGATGACTGGTGAAAAGAAGTAGCGGGTTCACTTAAACCTAAAAGTGGCAAAAATGTAAAGTAGCTAAAAGCTAGCTAGAAACTAAAAGTACCAGAATGACAGCTAAAAGTTGCAAACATTCACACAACTAATGAGCAGCTAAGCTAGGACAGTAGACTCAAAGAAACCATAGAGCGAGAGGCAGAATGAGGTTATGAAGTTGTACATAAGTGAGGGAATCAACGAGCAGAGTGATCGCAGAGACACGCTGAACTGTGAAGGGATTAAATTAAAAAAAGAAAAAGTGATACAAGATGAAGAGTTTAAGGAAACCTGGCAACAAAAGCTCGCTTCGTTCCTGCTCGAGAAAAACCTGAAAGCTTTGCCTTCTCCTTTCGTATTAAACTTGTGTTTCCATAGAAACGTAATCAGATTGATGCAGATGATCAATAGAGGTGAGTGTGGGGTCAGTGGCAGGTTCGAGCTCGGCATCGTTTACATACGTCTATAACTCTGATTACAGGAGTCGGCTCAGAGTTTAAATTGTTTATTCAGAGGTGGGGGTCCACGTGCAGCTGTGCTTTGTATGTCGAGGGGCGGGGCCTCTGCCTGCACAATGCAGTTTGGCATAAAGAAAAGAATAACAAGATACTAACAACCAAAGTGATGTGAAAATAGATTTTCTTTTTGATTAGGGAAAATATTTAGTCAATGTAAAAACATAAATGTATTAAGAAGAAAATATAAAAACAAATATATGAATTGTTTATTTTTCTGATCATTAGTAGGGAATGTAAAAACAGAAATGAACAGACAGAATTTGATCACAGATGACAGAAAAACCTACAAACCTGGTCAGAATGATGCTGCACATGCACACTGTTTCCCAGAGGTTTCCAGACACGGAGGAAAAGGGGAAGCTCACGTGCGTGCACCAAATGAGAATAATTCTAGTGGAGCAAAGCCACAAACAAACAGTTCAGAGAAAAGGAAAGAGGACGCAGTGAGCAGGAATCTTCAAAGAGGCTGCGTGGCTTCGTTGCATGTGATTACAGAGCGGAGACAAAGCCCAGAGCACAGACGTGTTTTTGTTTGTTTGTTTTTTTATCGTTAAGTGAACGTACGATTACATTACAGGTTCTGTTTCTTGTGGTTTTAATTTCAGACTGACTGCTGCTTCTCAAAGCTCAACAGCAACAGAGCAGATGGAAACATTACAGTACAGGCAAAAATAATCAAAAATAAAGTACAGTAGTCGCTCGCTACTTCGCGGTTTTTCAACGATGGTCAACTTTAATGTTACTCGAGCGGTTGGGACGGTACGAGATAAAAAGTTAACAAAAATACACTTTATTAGACAGGTGCCGCCATTTTGTAGTTTTCTTTCAATAAACCTACACTGTATCACAAGTCAAAAGAACTACACTACCCAGAAGCCAACAGTGCTTCCAGCCGTTGCTTTCTGCTGAAACGGAGGGAAAGTTTTACAACACAAACATGGGGCGGCCGTGGCACAGTGGTAATGGCAGTTGACCCCCGATCGGAAGGTTGGAGGTTCGAATCCCGCATCCGCCCACCATGTGTCGTTGTGTCCCTGGGCAAGACACTTAACCCCAAATTGCTCCCGGTAGGTCTGGATGGCGCCTTGCAAGGCAGGCTACCACTACCGGTGTATGAATGTCTGAATGAATGGGTGGATGGCTGGTATTGTAAAGCGCTTTGGGGCTCCTCACAGGGGGCTGGAAAGCGCTATATAAATAAGCTCCATTTACCATTTACCATAACACAAATCTCCACTATCTATGAAGCTCAAAGAACTGGCAGGAAAGTTGCAAATAATCCTGAAGCTTAATTATCCACGTGCACATCAACCTGGTGGACTTTGTCGCTACAGGGCAGGTCTGCCAAACCGGAACCAAGCTGCTGTTCTGCAGTTTTGAGTAAAGTTTTGCAGTACTGTACAGTAGGGGTGCACCGTTTTCTGGCCGATCACCGATCTCTAAAAAGTCTGACCTGTCGATTCCGATTTTGGCCGATACCGATTTTGTTTTATAAACGACACTGTGAAGTGTTATAAGGTCACAATGCACCTTCAATTTTCCAATCATATTTTAGTGAAAAACATACCGTTGAACAATATCTTAGAAACAATACAAACTTGTTTTAACTGGCCATGAGGTAGTGCTCTGAAATATAAAAGAAGTTTAGACAACTGTTGCTAAAACGACAAAAATCTGTAAAATCGGTTTCAACTCGATTGAAAAATACTTTATTAATCCTAAAGCGAAATTAAATGTTGTAACTCGTTATCCTCGTTTCATTAACAGATGTTATAGATACTGATGGCTCTAGGTAGGAAGAATCAATTGTAAATGTCCGTCCCACAGTCTATCTGAAGAAACAGAAATTGGTCGTAGATGCCGTCCGATCTGTCCACCCAGACTCGGCTGGCCTCTCGGTTCCTCCGGGCTGCAGGACTGCCTGGATGCCAGGCAGAACTCCTCTCCGAGCGTTGGCCACTCCTCCCAGCAGCCCGCCGAGCTCCTCGTCGTTGCAAGCAGCCAGCTGCCGTTGTTGGTGGATGATCCCGGTCCTTCTGTTGTCACCAGCCGCATTTCCTGCCTTTTCCACGATCTCGGTGGTCAGGCACTCGAGTACAGCCGGCAAGGAGTCGGGAATGCATCTACGGCGCCTTCTTTTCAACTCATTTGAGATTTGGGGCTGTAGTTGAGATATTATTTGACCTTTTGAGATGTTAATCAACTGCTCCTGGTTGTTAAAAAACACCTTGTTGTTGTGGTTCTGCATCATAACAAAATGTCCAAAGCCAAAAAAGTGTCAGTAAAAATTCTTCCAGCTACACAGCATCTGATACCAGTGGGAAAAAAAGTTAAATTATTTTTCCAAACGCAAAATCTCAGAATGAATGTAATAGAGCTACTCCAACATGCAGCCACACCAAGCGGCGCAATTCTAGAACTCTTTCCTATGTACCGTAAGTACTGACCGATCCTCGATCACCTAGCCTGGTTAAAACCAGACCCTTGTCCTTCACTTCGCTTCGTACTAGGGTCTGGACTTTCTCCATAGAGAACCGATTCTTGCTGGAGGCGTGGCCTCTGTTGAGGAACAAAACCATTGGATCTTAGAAAAATTTTGAACAGGGAAAAGCATTCTGTTCCCTCCCCTCAGAGCCATACATGTATATGGCTGCTCCCCCGTGGTCTGTTGAACTTGACATCTGCTCCGCCTCCTGCAGCATTTTCTCTCACTGCAACCTGCCACTGCATATTCTGTGTTTATATGTCAATAAAATGTTCTAAAAAAATCAAATAAAACCATGGATCGGTGGTCCAACACACCAGAAGACCAGAAAATCTGATGGGACTCGGGCAGCAACGTAAAACCCTAGTTTAATTCTCTCGTGACAACCTGAGGCATTTCCTCATAGCGGAGGGAGAGGAGGAGGAGGGAGCGATCACTTGACTTTTGGCCAAAAAAACAAAAGAAAACTCCAGATAAGGGATTAAGAAGGGGAATATTAATACATTTGTGTCACATATAAAACAGTCCTGCATCGCTTTGCATCGCTTTGAATGAGAACATGCGGCTGCTCGCTGGCTGCGCGCTGGGACAGGTGGGGGCGTGGGTTAGGGGCCAAAAACTCCGCCCCTTCTGTTCTCTGATTGGTCCGGTCAAAAATCTACCGGAGAAATCGTTGTCTATGGGAGAAGTCCCAGACTGAGCAGTGAAGGGAAATGAGAATTGAGCGGAGCTGTGCAGGAAGGCGAGGGCCAGGCTATGATCACTAAAGAAATCAAGGCCGATAAATCGTCCGGCCTTTATGTAAGAGTTTAGAACATTGCATATATATATACAGTATATATACTGTATACTAAAATATATAGTTTTTACTTGGTAGTTTTTCACCTATTGCTGGGGTGTGTGGAACGTAACCCCGGCGATAATCGAGGTGTATGTGGAACAACAGTCCAAACGGTGCACAACACACTCCCATTCTCCACCTTTCATCCTAAACTTTAAAGAACTGTGCGTTCTTCATTACAGCTTTAACACACATTATGAAAGCGACGCTGTAAACCTGAACACATCCAATGTTGACTTTTGCAAAACGGTCATAAAAGCAGCCATGCAGCAAAGACGTGAGCGTGCATGCACGTGTGTCCGTCACTCAGCATGTGTGTTTATGAGACTGTATAAAGTTTGTCCTGTAGTGACACACCTCTCTGGCTGAGACAACTGGAAGCCATTAACTTGAATCAACAAACCTCCCCAGACAAAAGGCACTTTCACAAAACGTTTCAGCAAAATGGCAGCAACGACCAGTCCATCTTTACGTTTACAAATCACACCAAGTCCCGGCTTGAAGCGTTTTTAAAGCCAGCCACGTGCACCCTCAGCATATGACTTCTGCTACTGTGAGGGTGTAAAGTGTCTTAACATGTCTGCCTTTCTTTCATTCCTCTAGACATCTTATCTTCCATATTTATCCAAGTGCAGCCAAGATCCAGAGCAAAGTAAAAAACTAAGGCGGCTGTGTTGCAGTGCATGGATATGCCTGGCTTTAATCATGTCTTTGTTGCTTCCTTTGTCTTGCTCCCAGCTAATCATCCACCTACAAAGGATACCGGTAGTCTCCGCCGCGGAAAGTAGCTCCAAGGGCAAAGCTAATCTGCTCGAGCCCTTTGACCCAACATAATTAAATTAAGCACGAGAGCCTTTTCATTCTTTGTAGGATGGAATCAGCACAATCAAAGATAAAGCGTCAATGCAGGCGATTTAAACACTACAAAATGTGAACATTTTCCCCCTGTTCAAATTGGAAATCGAGCCAGGGCCTAAGATTGGCACAAATTAGTGCAACGAAGCGTCTAGTATAGAATATAAGCAGCATTTATTGCACCATATTATATCTTTATTTGGAGATACAGTAAAGCCAGATGGTGCCACCCACGTCATATGTGAAGCTCAGTTCAGACTGATCTCTAATGGAGATCTCTAAAACAAACCGCCGCCAATGCCTTCTAAAACACTACCAGTAAATTATAGGTCAGCTCTCAAATATTGTACAATGTAACCTTTTTAGAATAATGCTTAATCTTCCAGCTTTTCAAAAATTTGTATAAAACAATGTGCAGGTTATGGCACCAATGATGCACAATTTGCCTCATCTGACAAGGAGAACAGATAAGACATAAGAAAGCAGAATTTATTTGTTAGTACTCATCCTGCAAATCCATTTTTTTTTTAAGTTTTGCTCATTTATTTATTCAATTTGTAAAACTGAATGAAAAAAAAAAACAGTTTGCAAACAGACACGAGTTTACAAGCATCAGTACACTAAACAAAATCCAAGAAGTAACAAATACCGCAAACGTTAGTGATTTTATCAAAATAAACACTTCAAAATAAGCCTCGCCCAAGCAGAAACACAGTTAATCCAAACATAGTATTTTTATTAGTGGTTTCTAAACTATCCTTGTAAACGTGACGCCATTTCTATAAATGTGATCATCCACACCCAAACCAACAAAAACACCCAAAACAGTGTAGTGACCATGCCCGGTCTGTATGTGGTGCTGTAACGATGCTACGGAAATACAACAAAAACATAAAAGTACAAGAAATACGCAAAATGTTGGACAAAAATATCCTTGCCTTAAATACTTACTCATAACAAACAACACAACGGCAGAATTTTTTTTACCCAGTTTACTTGCAAGTGAAAACGGTCACGAAACAAGCTTATACAGATGTTCGAAGTTACATGCTTAAAGCCCTGTCATGAGAATCTGCAACAGGCAGTGTTCAAGAAGTGTTTTGTTATACACGCTTATCAGCACGATGCCCTCGGCCTCTCAGCTCACAGTCAGTTCTTGGAGTTATCAGGTATACAGGCTCCACTCTGAACTCACTCACACGTTCAACATTAATTTAACATTAGCAGTGATAAACATCCATAAAGCATTACCAAATGTCCCTTGACACAAAATGCTTGGGTAAGAAATGTAAACACAACAAGAAGAAAAGGACGCCCTCGTATCATAGGTTAGATTAGAGCTGGACCTTTAAAAGTCACTATTTTTCAAGCGTTTGCTTTTTTTTTGTCTGTCGATACAAAAAACAGAAGGGTGGCATTTTAAGAAAATCTCACTCTTAATTTTCAAAAAAATAAATTTTAAGGTTTTCAAAACGCTTCTATGCGTGAATCAAAAAAAATGTTCCTTTCAGGAGGTGCCCAAAGCTAATAAGTAAAGAATCAAATCTTGTATGTGTGTAAAATATACTTCCTGTGCAGTGTTTCCCCTACCATTATACAAACCTCGTCCCGCCCTGTCAACAGAACCGAGCATCCGAACCCCTCACTTCGCCGGCGACAACTGCCGGCACTGATTTAGCGCTAAGCTAGCGATGCGCAATACCGATGCGCTAGCTAAAAGACTGACTATGGAGGTTGTGGTCTATTTCCCCTCTCCCCGCAAACTGTCGGTACAAACAGCACTCAACACAGACTTGACTCCAGCCATCATAGGTCGCCAAAATCATGGAAGATATGAGCGCCCTGCCAAGGCAAGTAAAGTAGGGGAAACCCTGATCGTTCACTGCCACTCCTGTTGTGTGGTTGTGTTTCTCTCTGTAGGGACACCTACTGTTTGTGAGTGCACTGCAACATAAATTATAGCCTGTCCAATATCGGCATAGTCTGGCCGTAACACTTCGTAAAGCTAAATTTAAATAAATTTCAATTGCCAGCAATCAGAGAAAGACGTGTCTTTACATGAGCGTGTCTCTGGTCGTTGTTAGCTAAGCTTCAGGCCTTGTACACACGTAGCCTGGTGTTTGAAAAAACGAATATCTGCGCAAAAAAAATATTGCCGTACATACATGTTCGGATATAGAAAATTATCGTCTACATGAAACCGGTGATTTTCACCATAGAGCGTTGTAAATGGTAAATGGTAAATGGAGCTTATTTATATAGCGCTTTCCAGCCCCCTGTGAGGAGCCCCAAAGCGCTTTACAATACCAGCCATCCACCCATTCATACACCGGTAGTGGTAGCCTGCCTTGCAAGGCGCCATCCAGACCTACTGGGAGCAACTCGGGGTGAAGTGTCTTGCCCAGGGACACAACAACACATGGTTGTAAAGAATATGCCCAACCCATAGGAGGCAGTGTAGTGCAAAGGTGAAACGTATATCAGCCAATCACAACCCTTCAAAGCAACCACAACTTCCTGTTAGTCTTGAATCATGGCGCCTGGAGGTTAGTTTGTGTGGACAGACTGCGAGGTTGAACTACTATTAAATACCGTGTTGAGTACAAAGTTAATAAAACACAGAAAATGTCGACTAGGAGTCATGTCAGAGCAGGTATGTTGACATTTTAGCGCTTTTTTAGAGCATTACCCAACATATTGACATGTGACGTCAGCGCAAATCTCCGGTTCTGAAAGTCCACACACAAACCCGAAAGCGGAGAATTCTCAAATCTCCACTTTGGTCGGAGTTTTTGTTATTATTCGTTTATAGTTGCATCAACCGGAGTTCACGTGTGGATGAAAGGCCAAACCGCATGATAAACTATTTGGTTTTACTGATATCCAGCTACGTGTGTACAAGGCCTCAGACACAACCAAGTCACGGCGCCACCCAGCCGTCCTCACCTCTACCCTGAACCTCCTCTCCTGCCTGTCTGCCCCTCTCTTCCACACCCTCCCTGTTTTTAAAGTCAAAACAACTCACCCATCCCCCCCTTCTCCTCTTCTTTCTGTCTCCCTTTTTCTTCTTTTAGGCAGGACGCTCAATCACCCTTCCTCCCCATCCCTCTCCCCCCTATTTCGATGAATGCACAATCTTCCCCCCTTCAGCTGTTTGGGGTGTGGGGGACTGCCCTGGGGCTGAGAAGAGGTAGAGAGAAGTGCAGCGCATGCACAGACAATTTCAATCACTGAACTACACTCCCTCCATGCCCCATGCTGTCTGCATGTGTTTTTGTGCACATCTGCAGAAGAGCAGGGGAGCATGGAGGCTGACAGACGGGGGTGAGGGGGTTGGGTGTCATCCTAATGGCTCCTGGTGCAGGAAATGGCTTGTTGCTGAACAGAGCACTTCACAATCAACTGTCATCACATCCTGCATATCCATATTTTTTCATGCACATGCAAAGCACACATATTCTTACAGTTTGCTGGATTAGCCCCTTCCCTGACTAATGACTATGCAGAATAGTTTCCCCCAGAATTAATCAGCCATCATGAGAAACAATGAAATCTGTCAAAGTTATTAATGTGACTACAGTATTCCACAATACCTAGCAATTAACAATTGTTTTATTGTGTTGTATCAATGCACGCCAAGTTTTACAGTTAAAGTTTAGGCTTTTATTTTATGTTCCTTCAAACCACAGACAGTCTCAGCATTTCTTAAAATTACATTAGCATTACTTGAAATGGCTGCGGCAAACAGAATAGTGTGAAGCTTATAGAAGAAAAAAAGACGGAAAGACGGAAATGTGTGAACATTTTAAAGGAGAAATGAAAAGTGTTTTTAAGCTAATAGTAGTCTAATGAAAAGCATAAAATAAGCTTGTTGAGAAATTTTCACAAGTCAAAAATGTCATCCTAACTCAAATTTAGACTTTGCAAAGTGAAAAAATTCTCATCTGGTGTTTTTGACCCCCCTCCTCCTGCCTGCTCTCCGTCCCCTGAATATGACGTAGGCAGTGCAACGAGTCGTCCCTCATACAGTAATATTAGTGTGTGTATCTAGTTGTGGACAAAAAGGTTTCAGTGTGTAGCAATTATGGATGCAGCAAAAAAAATCTATTTTTTAAAGAATCAAGATTCTTAGTCCTGGCGATTCAGAATCTATTCTAAAAGCCCCAAAATCGATTTTAAAACTTTTTTAAAATTTTATATTGTATTTTTACCGCTCCTGTGCATTCGGCCGCTGTAGAATTTTGGCCGTGTAGGGCCACCGTAGTTAGTTAGCCAGGCAGCTCCCAATGGAGCCTGCTAGCAAGGAGGGAGACAGCATGTTTCAACTTGCTCCTTCATCTTTAAAAATCATTTTAGATCCTACTATGTTCTGGGGAAGACAGAGCTTAACAAGACATTGGTAACTGTTTCAGGACATTTTCAACACCCCCACTTCCACGTTAGCATACGGCGCTAGCATGCTAACGTTAGCATGCGGCGGCTAACGCACGGCTATTCGTATTTCCAGGATAGAAATGCCCATTAATGCACTAAATCACCAAACTGTTTTTGACAAACTAAAGTGATATCCTTCAGATTCAAAAAAGTCTTCTGCTTCCATTTTAAATGACAGACAAGAGGACAGTAATGATGGGTTTATAGCTTCAGTGTTATTGTAAGATAGCAAAAAGGTCTTAATTGTGTCATAAAAGTGCGTCCAGAAAATTACTACAGAAATCACTGTACTTCGGCATGTAGCAGGAAAAATGTAAAAAACTATTTCTTTAAGCTACTGACTTGAAAAAAGCATACTAAGTATGTTTATGTGTGTTGTTTACTATATGAAATTCTTGTTATATCGATTTTTTCAGATTTGATTACATTTCTCCTTTAAGGCTTGGACAGGATTTCAGGATTTCATTTCTGTAAAACTACTGGGACCATGAGAATGTGTTGAAACCGATGACATCTTTGGATCTACCTCATAGAATTTAACTCAAGGACGTACAGTTTTACACTCCACTCCAATAGGTGGCACTGATGCGATGATTGACCGGCTCCCAGGAATTTTACAAATGACTCTTTTACAAAAAAGTTCTACGACATGTCTGCAAAGCAGTGTTCTGCTTTATGGCTAGCTAAATATAGTCAATCGAGTTACAGACGTTTCGGGAAGATGGCCACAATCATTATTCAAGCTACACAAAAAAGGTTAAATCATTTCATCTGGACTAGTTTCTTTAAGGGAGAAACGTTTCGTCTTCCTTCCGGAATACTTCATCAGTCTGTGGCCTGCCAACCAGATCTGTCCCATAAGTAGCCTTTTGTGTTATCTACCTGGATGATTGAGCCTACAAACCATTACTCAAGCTAGTTTTGCACAAACAAAAATATATATATATATATTAAAAAAAATCGAAGAGTATAAAGTAAGTGTTGATGCAAAGCGCTACACATGAAATGCGTCAGCCTAAATTTCTATGCTCGGCTGGCTGCGTAGTCTTAGTGTCATTGCAGCTTCAAATTGTAAAGCTAGCTTCCCCTTTCATATGTTTGCAGTGGTTCCCAACCGTGGTCCTTGAGGAACATCATCCTGCATGTTTTGGTTGCTTTCTTGCTTTGACACAACTCGTTTGAATGAATGGGTGATTAGCAGGCTTCTGCAAAATTGAGGAAATAATTAAATCAGTGCATCAGGTGCGTTGGAGCAGGGAAACAACTAAACCATGCAGAGGACCAGGGTTGGGGAAAAAAGGTTAAATCATTTCATCTGGACCAGTTTAGTGATGCATCAGTGACAGGCTGACTTCAAACCCCCTGCCACCTCAGTCCTATCTTAAATCAAACTAAGATGGCAAGAAAGCATCTCAATCTTGGTTAGTTTGAATACTGTATGTCCTTAAACTTCTTGAGTAATTGTCTTGTGTTCTCCAAGTGTTGGCCCTAAACCAGAATAAACGGGGAGGGCTGTGTAAGGAAGATAATTCTTCAAAGACCAGTAGGGTCAATAGCGATTGTCTTTAGTACTGTTGGCCAGCAGGGTGCAAGCAGAAACTGCTACTGTTGACCGAAGACAAAGGAAGAGGAAGGTGTGGAAGGTTGGCGTGACAGTGTAGGATGCTAGGAAAAGAGTGAAATGGAGCCAGATAATCTGCTGTTGCGAATCTTTCAGGAAATCGGCAAAATAATGAGAATAACATCAAATCTTCCATAGAATCTCTTCAACACAGGCTTCCTTCTGGATTTACTTTTCCTATTTGTGAATGTCTTTGTTATGCCTTTGGCAACAGCTTTTGGGTAAGAAGTTTGATCACTGAACATTAATTTTTGGTGCTCACAGTCCATGCGGTCAATAAATCTTATGCTGAATGCAGTCGACTGTGGAGGAACCTGTCGACCATTGCGGTCCAAAACAGAAGACACAATTTCCAGCTCACATGTCTGAGCAGACAATGAATGAGATATAAGAATTCAATTCCAGAGTCAGTCAAAGTTCAGTGGTTTCCAATCCTGGTCTTGGAAAAACTTGCATAATTTTGCAGTTTGTCTGCTTCACACATCTGACTTGAATGAAAAGGGGGATTGATAGGCCTCTGCAGAACTAAAGGACACACAAGAGGTTAATCAAGCATTAAATCAGGTGTGTTAGAACAGAGGTACAACTAAAACCTGCAAGATAGTGGCCCTTGAGGACTAGAATTGGACATCTCTGTTGATGTCACTATGAAGGAAACAATTTTTCCGACAGCAACTTGCTTCCTTTGGATTGAATGAGCATAAAGTCCTCAACGTTGGTATAAGTCCAAAAAATGTAAAATTAAAATAAAAAGTGGGAAGCGAAACATCTTCAGCTTCAGAAAAGAAGTCCAGCTGTTTTTGTTCTACCTTTATTTGGATTGATCATGACCTGGATGACTGAGACTCTTCACCAACTCTTTGGTATAAGCGGTGTCGCAAATAACAGAATAAGCACTAACATGCTAATCCTCTAATATCAAAAAAAGTTGAATGCACTGTGATTAGTTGTGTATGAAACATATTTAACGTCAGAACTATTTTGTGCAATGGCTTGTAAAAAAAAAAGGTCAAACCCAACTCAAGCAAGCATAAAATATTTGATGAAGAATCTTTTATTTCTTCATAGATTTTGCCATGTGTAAAGCAAACATAGATAAAACCAAGACAGTTAGGTGATGACATGAGATGATGGGCTTTAGTTTTCCAGAACAATAATATTATCACTTTGTGTCTGGGTATTGGGAAGGTTAACTGCAGATCACTGCAGCGTAGTCACCAAGAAACAGCTAACGGGTTACACAAAGCTACCAACAACCTTTCTGTGTCCCAAGGCGTCGGTTTACTGTATTTTGATACAAAATTGTGACAAACAAAAAAGAACACCATCCTGTGTTTAATAACAGTAACAGGACAGGATCACAGATGCACTCATTAAAAATGTTGCATGGACCTTAAAGAATATTTAGCTTCATATTTTCTCGATGCAGAGCCTCATTTGACATTTAGCTACAATTATTATGGTCTTTCTGGAGTTTTTGCTCTTTATTTATACCATTCCTCTTTTCACATAAATAATTTTTGTTTAGGGGCAGCACGGTGGCACAGTTGGTAGAGCTGCTGCCTCTCGGCGAGCAGGTTGTCCCAGTTCAAATCCTGGCCTTGGACCTTTCTGGGTGGATCCAACAATTTTCAGTCATGTCATCTGGACAGTTTCTTTCTTTTTTTTTTCTGTGCTGAAACATTTCACCTTCCATCCAGAAGGCTTCATCAGTCAAACACACAACACAAAACAGATTCTTCTCCCAACAGCTTACCGTATTCGTCGGTCTTTAATACGCTCCTGTGTATAATACACTTTGACCAATTATTGCCAATAAACCAGAAAAAAACGTACATAATACGCTTCGGTGTTTACAGTAATACGCATCTATTATGCGTCACCGCTACGCGACGCGTCAGCGCCTCGTTTGCCCTGCTTAAAATGGCGGCCACAGAAGCGTCAGCACGGAAGGACTTTACAAGATTAAAACAGTAAAAACTATTATTTCTTTGCTGAGAAAAAATATATTTCTTAGCTGACGTTATAGCACAAGGGTTCCCGAGCTTAACCGTTCCTTAATCAATTCACGAAATGGTCAAATCTGCTGAATTTAAATTGTTTCGGTTTGACTTTTTCCAAACAGCCTCGGGGGCGCTACGAAAATAAATTATAAATAAATCGAATTTTATCTCAAATGTCTTCTACAGGTCAACAGTCTGTAAATTGAAGCCATATAATTACACTCTGTAAGCAGAAAAAATATCCACCGAGTGGTTTCTGAGCTGTTTATCTAAACAGTAGGTATCTGTTTATGGTAGCTAACAGCTAACATGCTAAAAGCGATTTTTTTTTTAGCTCTAAATATCTTCTGCAGCTAACAGGTTGTAAATGACCACCAAATAATTACACTCTGTAAGTTTCAAGAAAATCTGCGGTGTGGTTTATGAGTTATCTTGCTAAAAAAAAAACGCTAACAACAACACAGCTAAATGGTAGCTACCTCCAGAGCAGGGAGCCAGGCAGCGACATTCAGTCCGAGCAGAGGAGGCTTTTTTCGGACACATGACGGTCGGTGGACTCTCTGGAAGTGTCCGCTAGGGGACAAAAGTGGTACTGCACCATTTTTAGGCCAAAATGAAAAACGGCGAATTAGAGTCAAAAATGGGTCTAAAAATATGGGGGAAAAAAATACGGTTCGGTGTATAATACGCAGGCCATTCAAATGAGCAAAAAAACAGCGTATTATATACCGACGAATACGGTACTCCAAAGTGGAACAAACCAGTTATGTTGGTGCTAAGATGGTCTCTTTGGCACACCCACTCCTCCGGTGCTGGCCCTCTCCCTCGACAGTCATGTCAAACTGCTTCAAAACCAACAAAGCCTTCTGGATGGAAGGTGAAATGTTTCAGCGCAAAAAATAAATAAAAGAAACTGTCCAGATGACCTGAATGAAAATTGTTGGATTTTATACCTGGATTATTGAGCATGGACTTTGTTGCTTTCTGGGTGGGGTTTGCATGTTCTCTGTGTGCATGTGTGGGTTTTCTCCAGGTACTCCGGTTTCCTTCCACAGACCAAAAACACGCATGTTAGGCTGATGGGTAACTCTGAATTGTCTCTAGGTGTGAATGAGAGTGAATGGTTGTTTGTCTTCTCGCATAGTGATACAGTAGCTGGATAAGGGCACCAGTGATCCCCGTGACCCGAACAGGAAGAAGCAGCTAAAGATAATGAACGGAACTTCTTGTTTACCAGCAATGAACTGGAGTAGCTATCAGGGTTGATGTGACTACCCAGAATGCAATGCAATGTGTTGACGGAGTCAACTTTGCGCTAGTTTAGCCATTCATTTCTCTAAAATCCTTAGCTCAATTAGGAGACAGGTGCTATGACTTTGGTTTTTAGTAACCATTTTAAAAATATTTCACTCGTAGAAATGGAGATTTCTTCAGTTCCTTCAAAATCCTTGCTCCCTTTGAAACCTGCTTCAAGACACTATTTTTCTCTTCATTTAGTTACTGTTGTGCTACTTTTAGCTCTTAGCAAGCCTTTTTGTTATTTTTAGTTTTTACCTACTGTTTCTCTACTTTTAGCTACTAGCCTGTGGCTACATTTCAATTCTACCTAGCCTTTTATAACTTTTCGCTCTTAGCTAGTATTTTATATGTCTTAGCTTTAACGTTAGGCTAACCGGTAACTCTAAATTGTCTCTAGGTGTGAGTGAGAGAGTGAATAGTAGTTAGTTTAGTTTGTCTCTATGTGTCCCTCCGATGGACTGGAGACCTGTCCAGGGTGTCTCCCCCAGTGACTGCTGGATATGGGCACCAGTTACCCTCGCAACCCGAAAAGGAAGAAGCGGGTAAAGATAATGCATGGATGGATGGGTAACAGTTTCAGTTTCTTCAGCAGTCATTTGGAACCTCTGGTGCATTTTCGCAGAAAGTGCAGAATTAATGCTTTGGTTAGAAACTGGCATACCTTTCCAGAGAAACATGAGAGTCAAAATGTCTACCAGTGACTACCAAAGACAATATCGGCTAAAGTGCAATGTTTGTCCTACTGTCTTTGTATCTGGGAATTTTAGATGTTATGGGTGCTACATCCAGAGAAATCCAAATGAACTAATAATGTAAAACCGTACGATTGTTTGTCCTTTGTACGAAGTAAAATAAAAATTTGCCTGCATGTATTACCGTACTTTCCACCCGATAAGTCACACCGCCCTATAAGTCGCATTAGTCCAATTATGTCCAATAAAGTGGAAAATCCATGAATGTGTCGTACCGCCATATACGTCACATCTATTATGCGTCACCTCTGACGCGTCGCGTATGTTACGCGTCAGCGGTGACAACCCGGAAATGTGGGCCGATGTTTTGCCCAAAATGGATTGGCTACGAAATGACCACAGGAGCGTGCACGGTAGGACTTTAACAAGATTAACACTTAAAAACAATTATTTGTTTGCTGAAAATTATAGCAAAGATGTGTCTGAGCTGAACTTTTCTTTAATAAATGCACGTACCGGTCAAATCAGCTGAATAAAAAAAATAGTTTTGCTACGTCGGTGCTGCGGAGCGTGCACGCGCAGTGAGCGGATACGCTTCATTTCTTTAAAATTTAACAAGACATACACCTTAAAAAATATATATGTTTGCTGACATTATCGCAAAAGTGTTTCTGAGCTTAACTTTTCCTTTAAAAATGAATGTAAAGTTCAAATCAGCTGGATTTAAATTGTTTTGCTTTGACGATCTTCCAAACGTGCACGCGCTGCGAAAATAAATTATCAATAAATCAAATTTTCGCTCAAACATCTCCTACAGCTAATCAGTTGTAAATGTCCATCCAGTGATTACTTACTGTACGTTTAATCAAAATCTGTCCTGTGGTTCATGAGCTATTTTGCTAACAGTAAAACACTGAGGTAACAGTAGTTCAGACCTCCAGAGAGCAGGAGGCTGTGCTGCGACAGAGTGAGTCCGAGCAGAGGAGGCTGCTGTCGGACACATGAGCTGGGTGGACCCTAGCGGCCGAAAGTGGTACTGCTCCATTTTTTTCGTCAGAATGAATGGAAACGGTCATATCTCAGCCAAAAATTGGTCTAAAAATATGGGGAAAAATCAAAAAATATGTCGCTTCACCATATAAGTCGCAGGACATGAAAATTAGTTAAAAAAAACTGTGACTTATAGGTCGGAAAATACGGTAGTTTTATTAAACTTTTTCATAATTCAGTCTCCCATGAACTAGGCTCTTTTCTACCAGCAGCACAGTAGAAGCATTTGAAAACATTAGCTCTGCATACAGGACTTCTTAAATTGGGAAGGGTTCTGTTATAAATATATATTTAGGTCACAGCAGGTGAACCAGGCTGAACCACGCCGGGCATGCCTTGACTGGGTAATGCAGCTGGACAGGAAGTGGAGGAGAAACACGAAAAATCCAGAAAGTAGACGCTCTTCTTCCATCAGTATGGAACCAAACGAGAGAAAAGAAATTCCCAAAGTCAAACAGAAAGGGGGGTGGAGGGGCTGCAAACGCAATACTGACATAGAAGTGTGTGCGCTCGTGCGTTCAGGTTTCTGTGCGTCTGCGTGGGAGTACTGTAGGGATCGGTTTACAGTAGTACGCGTGGGACGTCTTTCTAGTAGGACTTTTATTCTAGGAAGGTTTTGTATCGGTTTCAATGCAGGGAGGGCACAAACTTAATTAGGACACAAACACATGCACGTGCACACACACACAGTCGTATAAAGACACAGATAAATAGCTCCAGGCAGACGCTGGCACAAGTGTTGAGTTTCTCACACACTTCGTTTGCAAAGGGAGGAGCGTGCACACACACACACACACAGCAATCCGGCTACTATGAGCTCTTTAACACACACATTTAGAAAGCTGGTTGTAACCACACACAGGACTACTGAACAAGCTGCCCCCCCTCTCTGACCACAACACACTGGACAACACACTTTTTGTTGTCCTGAACGCCTAATGGGAGCTGGCATCTGTGTGTGTGCAGCTCAGATAGACGCTCCAGTAGTTTAGTCACAAGACTCGTGCTCGATGCAGTCACCTGCTTATTAAATAATAATCATTTTATTTAAAAGCGCCTTTCAGGACACCCAAGGACAAATGGCACAAAGAGGAAGCGTTATGACATGTTCCTGTTTTTGATTTTCTACATGTGCCTTATAATGTTTTGCTACTTTGACAAAAAAAATCTGTATTTCTCTCTTATGTTTTGTCTATTGTTGATTGTTTAAGGACGTTCTACTGTCGCTGTCGTCATCGTTCTTTATTTTGTAGACAGGTCTCTCTTGTAAATGAGTCCTCGAGGCTCAATGAGATTAACCTGCCTAAATAAAGGTTGAATGAAAAATGTGTGCACGTAAAACCAGAGACGACCGAGACCCTTTGTGCTAAATGGCTTTTAAATCAGCCCGACAATGAAATAAAAGAGAAAAATGCAGGTATTTGACTTTTATTTTTCCAACAATAGGAGTTAAGACCATTTGCTTCCATGTAAAGCACCAGCAGTCACTATGTAAATTATTAAAGCATAGCAGCTTTACAGTACAGCAGCTAAAAACAGGACAAAAGCTGTCATTTTTACCCACTAAAATAAGTTTTTTTTTGTGTATTTTCTGGGTTTTCTTCGCATGCAAAACTTTGTCCGGCCCCGAGAGATAAACACCAGATACACAAAGATACACACAAACAGAGTCCCAGCTGGAGCAGACAAGCTCCCTTTGTGCTGCATTCCTCACGCCTTTTAGCCTTAGCTGCAGCCTTTAGCTTAGCTCCTCTCCATCTGTACACACACACACACACACACAGAGCAACTTTCTCCTGCTTTTGTCTGCAGAGACAAACAGCTGAGAGGATGGAGGACGCTCGCCCTTACCGTGGCCAGGCGCACAGGGAGACCCGGGGCTGGACCGGTGGGTAAAATCCAAAAAGGGAGGCTCAGCCAGCTCAGCAGATTCCCACAACCTTCCCTCTCCTCTCCTCTCCTCTCCCTGCCTGAGCTCCCAGCTTTGTGTGTGTGTGTGTGTGTGTGCCTTGTGTTTTCCCTTTAAACTGCACGGGGCTGCCTCCCCCCACCTCCTCAGCGTGCGCACGCGCACACGCACACACACACACTGAGCCAGCACACACTGCTCCTGAATGTTTTTTAACATGTGCAAGCCTGTTATTTCAGTTTTTATACATACACGCCCCTAACTCTAAACCCTACGAGTGCATGGAAATAAAAATGTTAGACCAAAAACAGATTCTTATTTATGTTGTTTTGTTTTTCATGTAAAAAATATACAGTATGTATTTTAAAAGTGAGTGGTATTAGATCCTCTTCTACTCTGCTCCTCTTCCTCACCTTCTTTAAAGCAGCTTGTATTCTGTCTCGCCCCCCCCCCAAACAAAGAAAGGAACAGAGCGTGCACACAAACAGGAATATATACACAACACATTTGCTTCTCTCACACATACAAGCTTGGAGCCCAACCCCCCAGCCTGCCTCCCTCTGATTCTTTTTTTTTCCACTCCCCTGCTTTTCTCTAAACAGCACCTCCTCCCCCCCCTCTGCCTGATCTGGCCTTGTTCTCATTCGTCTGCCACCCCTCTCCCTCCTATCTCCCCTCCCTCCCTCCCTCTGAGTCAAACAGATGGGATTGGAGAGCAGAGGGAGACTCTGTGTTCACTCTTGATTCCTCGTCTTCGTTAATGTGATGGAGGAACCCTGTGACCTACAGTGCGATTAATAAAAAAATCTAAACACTAATATCCTTTAAGAAAAGGTTGTAAAACCCAGAGCGGCCCCTTGCAGATGTTGAATTGATCGCAGCAACGTCTTGACACCCGACAGATGTGTGAAGTCGCTGATAAGACGTCAGCGTAAATAGCCGGCTCACATCTGCTGCGGCGAGAACAAAAGCTTCCATGTTCAGGAACCAGATCTGCTGGAAGACGTTCTTGCTTCCGCTCATTTCTGTGAATGAAAAAAAAAAGTGTTTTGATTGGGTTCAGACTTCTTCAATTCTAAATCAGTCCAATCAATTTATTTTTCATTCACTTTTTACACTTGGCACCACGGCGGCTGTTTCGCATCTGTTGCTACCCCGCTCAGTACACATGTTTACAAGCGCAAAATTATTTGATCGGATTGAAATATTTTCAGATAAAATATTTCAAATGTATTGTTTACGTTGGTACAATCTGTTCATGTTGAGCGTTTACATGCAGTGTGCTTTTATTCTGAACCGAAGTACAGGTAGTCCTCAACTTAGGACGGCCTCGAGTTACGACGTTTCGTGGTTATGACATGCATCTCCATTAAAAAAAAAAATATATATATATACAGTATATATATTATTTTTTTTCTTAAAAAAAAAAAAGTATTTTGAAGCAAATTTACGCAGTTTCCGGTTTCCTGTTTTGCTAGCTGTGGAGGCTACAGCTGCTTGTACTCTCTAAAAAAGCTAAGTCTGGTCCTCTGGACGTTCAAAAAACAAAACAAAACTTGTTGGAGCAAGCTGGACAGGCAGAAACAAGCAGCAGCTGTGGAAAAGTAGCTGTTTTATGGACGGCGGTTTTACAACGTAAACGAATGGAGAATCCGGAGGAGGGAGTGAGGAACGGAGGAAATGGCTTCACCAGCAGTCCAGAGTAGGAAATTAACTATTTTTTCCCTTCATTATGGCTCTGAAATGTATGTGTTTTTTGATTACAATTTCTTTTTAAACTAGCCTACTCTGCCTCCTCATGATTCTATCTTTGATCTTAGTTGATATTATTATTGATTTTCCTCGTTTTATCACTTGTTCTATTTGACCTTGAATTTTGTTGCACTTTGTAGCACTTTGAGATTTTCATTAGTGAAAAGTGCGTTATAAATTAAACTCATTTTTATTATAGGGTACTGTGTTAGGATAGGCTAAGTTCTTGGTAAAATACAGTACTGTACGTATAAGGTGCAATTTGGACGTATGTTTCGAGTTACGTTGTAATTCGCTTTACGACGCCACGTAGGAACGGAACTCTGTCGTAAGTCGAGGACTACCTGTACTGACATGCACAGAGTGGTAAACTCTCCTTAATAAAACAAAGAAGAAGAAGTTCTACTTCCGGGATGAACTTAAACAAACCTGAGCACCCCAAATGGACCCAAGACTGGTTTTAATGACGGTGGAGACGCTACTGCACTCCCTGACTGAGCTACAGGTAATACAGATCATTTTGAGCTCTTTCAAAGTTTCTAGTAGAAATGTGTCGCTCGCCGACCAGTTTTGCTTCCTCAAAATGCTAATATTATTAGCATTAGCCAGGCGGAAATGACATGGATCGCACATGCGCAGTCAGGTCAGTTTTTCACGATCAAAAAAAAAAAGAAAAAAAGAACAGATTACTGGTAAGTGTTTACATGCACACCTTTCGGATTATGAATCGGCATAAACCACCTAGGGCTGGGCGATATGGACAAAAATTTATATCTCAATATTGTTATGATATATCGCGATACACGATATATATCTCGATATAATTTTCTTTCCATAAAAGAATAACAAAAATATATTTCTGAATCAAAGCTTTGTCCCAGTTGTCACACAGCAACATTTATTAACAAACAGCTGTAACTCTACAAAATAAATGTCTAAAAAATGAACTATTTACATACATTACTTTATTTTTTAGACATTTATTTACACCTATTAAATAATAGTCCTCTTCAGCTGAGGGCAGCTGTGGCTGAGAGGCTAGAGCAGTCTCCTCCAATGGGAGAGCTGGGAGTTCAATTCCACCAGCAGTCACATGCTGAAGTGTTCCTGGGCAGTGGGCAACACTGAACCCCTCATTGCCTCTGATGTGTGTCCCATCAGTGTATGAATGTGATAAAGTACTGATTATTCTTTGTACAGTTCTAGTAGATGCTGTATGAATGGGTAAATGAGGACACAGATTGTGTTTTAAAGAGCTTTGAGTGTCTTGATAAGATAGAAAGGTGCTTTCACTTTAGTCAGTGTGTTTGTGAACTGCAGTAAATGTGAGCCTCCACTCAGAAACGTGAACCGAGAGGCGGAGACATTATTAAATCAGCAGTTTATCATATCGCTAAAGACACGGTCAGTCTCAGCTGTGGAACAAGACGGCTAAAGCGTTAGCCATCTTGTTAGCCGCTAAGGACCGTATCTTTAGCGATAAACTGCTGATTTATTATTCATGGTGTTTCCATCTATTTTCAATTCGAATTTTGAGTGAATTTTTGAAATTTCGCAAAAATGTAAATACAAATTAATGCGAATCAGAAGTGTTTCCATCAACTGGCTTGAAGCGCATCCACCAGGCCACGCAAAGCGGCATTACATCAGACGTCAGCGTCATTACGTCAGACGTCAGCGTTACGCATGTCTACAGTAAACAGGAAGTAGCGGTTGAAAACAGGACCCGACCACACATCTCGGCAAAATGGAGAGAATATTTCAGGTATGTGTTGCTATCGGGCAAGTTGTATTTATTCTGTCATGCCAACTAGTTTTAGCGATGTTACATGTTGTCCGGAGACGAAGTCACGTGACGTAAATGTTCGCTACGGCAGAACTGAGTCGGCAAATCTGTTTCCATCTCTCGTTTTGCGCATCGGCTCTGATTCGAAAAACCCAAAAACCACCTCAAGTGAGCGTATCAACTTTTTTGCGAATTAGAGGAAGTTAGTTCGAATCGTGACGTTTCCATTCAGCTTTTCTGATGCGATACTTCAAAATGCGTATCAAGAAACCTTGATGGAAACACGGCTATTGTCTCCACCTCTCTCTGCTCCTCTCATAAAGCTCTGCACTACACGCACGGCTAAATGAGCTCAGACCCGTGGTTTGTTTTAAGGAAGCAGCAGGCTGTAAAAACACTCGGTTCTGCCGTTTCACGGTTCATGCTCCACTCCGCTGTTTAAATGGTGAAAAAGATTTGTAGTTCCGACCTTTCGTCGGGATTATTTTCAGCATTGTCTACAAAAATATTTTTTCTGCCCTCATCTGACAATTTAAATCCAAACTAGCTCAGAAAGAACATTGTTTTTTCCCCTCAGCAGCTAGCGCTCTTCATATCTGCCGTGTTTACTTGTGCTGAAAGTCTCCGCGGCTCCGCCCTCCTGCAGGCAGGAAGGAGGGGCTGGGTCTGTGTTCAGTGAAGGAGAAGGAGGGGGGCGAGTGGGAGAAAATAAGACAGCAGGAGGATTCTCGATATAAACGATATAGTCTTGTCTTGTATCTCTTTAGAAAAAATCTCGATATTTTAAAAATCTCGATATATCGCCCAGCCCTAAAACCACCCATCTCATTCTGATTAAAATTTATTTCGGATTGAGCTGAATAAACAAAAAATTATCCGAATGGGGCGTTTACATGATACATTTTTATTCCGAATGGCCGTTTAATCTGATTACTTATGTCCATGTAAACATAGCTAGTGAAACAGGTGCACAAAGGGTGGGTTAACTTCGACCCCCCTCGCCATCTCAGTCCATTCAGAAGTCGCACCGAGGCAGCCAGAAGACTTTGTTCACATTGCAGGTCTTAAAGTTCAATTCTGATCAACTGCTCTGATCAGATTTATTTTTTTGTGTGATCATTGAAATGCATGAAAATGGCATAATTATTACCATATTCGTCGGTATATAATACACAGTTTTTTTGCTCATTTGAATGTCCTGCGTATTATACACCGAAGCGTATTATTTATGGATTTTTTCCCATATTTTTAGACCCATTTTTCGCGCTGATATCGCTGTTTTTCGTTTTGGCCAAAAAATGGTGCAGTACCACTTTTGTCCGCTAGGGAGACACTTCCAGACCGTTTCTAGCTCATGTGTCTGAAAAAAGCCTCCTCTGGTCGGACTGACTCTGTCGCTGCCCGCCCCCAGCTCTGGATGTAGCTGCATTTAGCTGTGAGGTTCGCTGTTTTTGTTAGCAAGATACCGTAACTCATAAACCACACCGCGGATTTTTAAATCCAACTGATTTGAACATTTCGTTAGTTTGGTTAAGCTCAGGAGACCGTGTGCTATAATGTCAGCTAAGAAATATATATTTTTAAGCGTTTATTTAGCTAAATTTAAAGCTGCTATATGTAACTTTTCTAACAATATATGTTTAACATATTTCTTCACTCTGTCACTAGATTGATGTTAGAGAGGTAATCTCTGAAAAAAACTAAAAAAAAATATTGTCCCCTTGCTTCTCCAGGTGGTAAATAAGCATTTCTAAAAAGAAAAAGTGACCCGCCATTTTCCAGCCAATAAAAACAAAGTTTGTAACCAGCCAATAAAAACCGAGCTTGAATTTGAATCAGCCAATAAAAACAGAGCTTGAATTTGAATTTTAACAGACCACAAGGGGGCAGAGCCATATATGGCTCTGAGGGGGAGGGATCAGAATGCTTTGCTTGTTGAAATTTTTTCTAAGTGCTGATGTTCTACAGAAACTGCAGACTGAACCTTTAAAGAAAGGAAGCGCCCCATCCGCCTGCATAAAAATCGGCGAACTACTTTTTAAAATCCAGCTGATTTGAACATTTCGTTAGTTTTGTTAAGCTCATGACACCCTTGTGCTATAAAGTCAGCTAAGAAATATATTTTTTAAGCGTTTATTTAGCTAAATTTAAAGAAAGGAAGCGCCCCATCCGCCTGCATAAAAATCGGCGAACTACTTTTTAAAATCCAGCTGATTTGAACATTTCGTTAGTTTTGTTAAGCTCATGACAAGGTTGTGCTATAAAGTCAGCTAAGAAATATATTTTTTCTCGCAAAGAAATAATAGTTTTTACCGTGTTTTGTTGTAAATTCCTTCGGTGCTCGCCCGCTTCTGTGGCCGCCATTTTAAGCAGGGCAAACGTGGTGCTGACGCGTCGCGTAGCGGTGACGCATAATAGATGCGTATTAAACACCGAAGCGTATTATGTACGTCTTTTTTCTGGTTTATTGACAATAATTGGTCAAAGCGTATTATAGACCGGAGCGTATTTTACACAGACGAATACGGTAATCCGCTCACTCCTACCTGACTGATGTAAAAGTCAAATGAAATGCAGCAACTGCAGTCGCTTTGAAAAATATCAGATATGCAATTGATTCAGTACCATGTATAAAAAAAAGACCTGAGTCAAGTTTGAAGAAAAATAATGTTTGAAAATAAATTCCGTTCAACACTTATTCTTGTCAAAGGCGGACGCCTTTCCCTCCTCTCCACTTTGCTTTGCTCTGTCCCGTCTATGAAACTGCTTTAGAGCCTCTCTTCTACAAATCTTCCGAAGCATAATTCTGCTATGGACTTGATCAGTTGTCCCTCAACGCAATTGATAGCATTTCTTTGAAGAGAAGACAGGCTTTAGGCGAGCTGATTTGCCATGTTGGCACGCACACAGCTGGATATCTCATCGACTTGGAAAACTTGATGATGTATCTATCTCTGCTGTCATTTGTGGATTTTAAGGACACATTTATGGATTTATGACAACTGGTTTCCTGCTTTTTGGATTTGGCTGGTTCCTGGTCTAACAAGGAAGTCGTCAACAGCAAATTTGGACCCGGTCAGACTGACGGCCTTATGTGATGTCTTGGTTTGTGCCTCGAGCACCCAGACTCATGCTTTTGGCAGGGTGGATCAGATCTTGGGAATTACTCTCAGGCACGGTCCAGTGGTGTGACCATTTAATTTGGATGTTTTGGAACTGAGAGGACCGACACAGACTCAAGGTAGACATAATCAGTAAAGTTCTGCCCGTCCCCAAAACAATCATGTTAATCTGAATTCAGCTCCTTGACGGACCTTGACAGGCCACCTTATCTTAATTCACCTGGAAGCTCTGTAAACCTTGATGCTCTGCCCCCAATGGTGTCACTTTCACCCCTTTATTGTCCAAACAGGTCTCACTTGTAAATGAGTCTTAGTCACACTGTGATTCATCTGTTTAAATAAAGGTTGAATGGATGATTGAAAAGTAAAAATTCGGATTCAGGCAGCTTTTCTCTGCCATGCGAACGTTGCCCGAGTCCCACTGAGTTCAAGTTCAAGTCAACTTCAATGTCGTTCCCATCACATGTGGTACATGAAGTGGAACAAAATTAAGTACACAGGGTCCCAGTTACACCCAAAAATAGCAAAATATAAAGTATAAAAAGAAACAGTAAATAAGGATCTAAGAAATACACTAAGATATATGCTAAACAAATACCAAACGGCACGCTAAAAGATCCAAGATATGCACTAAATATTAATAATTTAAAACAATACGGCATACCAACAGCAGCCCGAACATGAATCTGTGGTGAGCAGATGGGTATGAATGAGGTATGAGTACACAATGTACATACTTAAGAGGGTCAAGCCTTGTGATTCACGTGAGTGAACCAAGAACCCTCTGCAATTTCCTTCAACTAAACAGTAACAAAACAGAAATAATTCTTGTTGGTACCAAAAACTCTATTTCAAAATCAGAACATCTTCTCGTCCCCCTTAACAACTCTCTTCTATCCCCCTCCCCTCAGGTCAAGAGCCTCGGTGTCATCCTCGACACCACTCTCTCCTTCACTTCACACATCAACAATATTACTCGGTCTGCCTATTTCCACCTCCGTAATATTAACCGTCTCCGTCCTTCTCTCACACCCCGCTCCACAGCCATCCTGGTGCACAGTCTTGTGACTTCCCGTATTGACTACTGCAACTCCCTTCTCTACGGCCTCCCCAACAAATCTCTCCACAAGTTACAGATGGTCCAGAACTCAGCTGCCCGTGTCATCACTCAAACCTCCTACTATAACCACATCACTCCTGTCCTGCAGCAGCTCCACTGGCTCCCGGTTAAATCACGCATCATCTTCAAAATTCTACTTCTCACGTTCAAAGCCATCCACAATCTTGCCCCTCCTTATCTATCTGACCTCCTGCAAATCTCCATCCCATCACGCTCTCTCAGATCCTCCTCTTCACTACATCTCCATGTACCCTCTGCCCACCTCTCCACCATGGGGAGCAGGGCCTTCACCTGCTCTGCCCCTCACCTCTGGAACGCCCTACCGCCAGACCTTCGCAACACCACCTCCCTTTCTCTGTTCAAGACAGCCCTGAAAACACATCTCTTTAGACTAGCTTATCATTAACTTTACTAAATGTGTTTTTATTATTTTGCATTTTATAATCTTCATGTATTTTTATATTTCAATTTGTCACTGATAATGTTTGCACTGTATTGGTTTGTTAAGTGTCCTTGGGTGTCCTGAAAGGCGCTTTTAAATAAAATGATTATTATTATTATTATTATAAATGTTTCGAGATGCTGCTCATCAAATATCACAGACTCGGCTTCTTATACTGACCCAGTGTACGAGCATTCAGCTACACAGTGTTGTTTGCTGGTTGTCCAGCGACTGACAAGACAGCTCTACAGAGATAAAACAGCTGAAATAATCATTGGCTGCCCTCTTCCCTCATCAGAGGAGATATCCAAGCTCCAGTGCCCTGAATGACGGCTCATATCCAGGTCACTAACAGGTGTTTCTTCTTTCTATGTCTGAATGAGTAGTGTATCGACTGTTTTTGTGGGTCTTTTTTCTTTTCTTTTTTATCAATAAGTGTCGTTTCAGCACTTCACATTTTGCTGAATATATTATGTGTACCGACCAAAAGGTGTTTCTATGCTAATCTTTTGTATTTTTCCAAGAGCTACTGGAACTGATCTCCTCGTTTGTAATTAGTTGCATGTTTCACAGTTCAATGTAGCTCTGCAGTACTTTACCATCTTGACTTTGTAAATTGTCCAGCTTTGGATAAGATGGGGTTCAGCAGGAAACTCGAACTCTAATTTCTTTAAATGTCTAATACAGTACCTCCAATATGGCATCAAACTACCTGACACCAAGACTTGGCGATTGGTTTTACATCGGACGCCCTTTCGGACGCAACCACATACCACCGAGCTACCACAGTCCTTGGTGTGGAGAAAAGAGCTGAGGTGCCTGTGGGAGCAGATGGTAGGTGGTAAGGGCCTTGCTCAAGGGCTCAGGGTGGGGCAAATGAGGGTGGAAGCAGATGTGGGTGTTTCAACTTTCCCACACACATTTTGATGTCAGTCCGGTCTTGAACCGGCAACCTTCCGATCACAGGCCCACCTTCTCTAATGGTACATCCAGACCGAACGCGTTTTCAACTGCAGGAGCGTCCGGTTTACATGCAAAGTCAATGGGGGACGTGCCTCCAGGCGCATCTTGGCATCGGGCGTCACGTCACGTGCGTGTTGAGCGTGCTGGAAAGCGTTTTTCCGTGCACGTGAACCCGCGTCAGCCTCCAAAGCACGCCTTGATCATGCTGAAGATTTCGCCGTTCAAACTCGTGAACGCGTGTGTCAACCAATCAGGGAGAGTCGGGGGAGAAGAGAGGGGGAGAGTCCCTATGTGACGCGGAAACGAGGGGACGGGTATTGCGCAACTATGTGACGTATTGTTTGTGGGACACAGAAAAAACCTGCGAAGTCGTGTACTATGGAAGAGAAACTCATTGTAGCTGTGTGTTCGCGACAAGTCCTTCACGACCAGTCAAGTCTGCTCTACAGAGACAGAAATAAAAAGCTCCTTGCCTGGCGGAGTGCAGTGAGGAACTTGGTATACCGGTAAGCTCCTCCCACACCCCCCGCCGCCACACCGCCGCAGCTTCGCGTTCTGGTCTGGACACCATTGGGTCCAGTGCGTCCACTTGCGTGCGTGACGAGCTTTTTTGAAGTTGAAACGCTGTTCGGTCTGGATGTACCATAACCTCTGCACCACCACTCCAAGGAATCATTATGATGATGTTGTAAACATCTTCCTTTGAGGGTTAAACTCAAATCATCCTGGTGTCAACTCAATCATCCAGGTAAATAAATCACAAATAAGTTAAGGTCAATAGAGCAGTTTGAAAACAAGACTGCCAAAACAACAAGAATCTGAAAGTCAGAAGGAAGGGAGAAGTGGGGTGGGTAGAGGGTGATGGTATGGAAAAACGCAGCTGCATGCTTTCACTGGGGCACAGGAAATATAAGACCTATTAGTGCACTCTGTCTCCTATAGACTGCATCTGCCTGCCTCCTTCCCTCCGTTAAGGAGCAGGTCACCAGGAAGAAGCTCCAGACCAGAAAGGAAACCTGATACTGATACACAAACATGGAACGTAGAAGTCAGAGAGTTCAGCAGAGACTGAAAGCGTCAGAGCTCTACAATACTGTAGTTTCATTTATTCTGCTGGTGAATCACGACCAGATTTGTCTCATGTTTTTGATTTTCTACATCTGCCTTATAATTTGTCTGTTTTGCTACTTTGATATCTTTGTTTTAACTTGTAAAAAAAAAAATCTGTATGCCTCTCTTATGATCGTCTATTGTTGATTGTCCAAGGAAAATCTACTGTTGCTGTTGTCATCATTTTTTGTTTGTAGCCAGGTCTCTCTTGGAATACACAGTTTTAAAGTTCTACACAAATAAAGGTTTTAGTTGTTGTACAGTTGTATTATTTACCTTGGCTACTTTTGATAATGAGACCTACAGCATGTGATAAACAAGGGAACGAGTTGTAGTATTGTTGCATTAGGTTTTATTTGGTTCACGTGTGCACGTCTTTCCAAATGTAACAGAATCAAAACATGAGATATAATTATCATACCAAGACCTTAATCTTTCAAGGCTTCTGTTAATCAAATTTCAAACATTTTGTACAATTTTCCATCTTGAACCAACAGTTCAAATGCCATCAGTGGCACCATTTATAGTGTTGTTGTTTTTTCTTTTCTTTTCCCACCTACTGTGGTTTCTGTTTCAGTCCACTTCCTGTCCTCTCACCTCCAGCCGGTCGAGGCAGATGGCTGACCTTTCCGAGTTTGAATCTGTTGGAGGTCTCTTCCTGTCAAAAGGAAGTTTGTCCTCTGCACTGCTGTCCAGCATCACATTAATGCTCCGGATGGAGGATCAAATCAAAGAGATTCGGTGAAACGCATTAGTTTCGATGAGTCTCACCTGGATAACAACTGTATTTGAGTGGACGTACTGGTAAATTGAACTTGGTTATTAGCTCTGCAAAGTGCCTTGAGCTGAAACGTAACTTCAATTAGGACTATAAATAAAATCCAGACATCCTGCAGGAACTAAGAAGATGAAGCTGGAAGGGGACGAGCATCTACCTAGTTATTCAGCTAAAGCTTTAAGTCCTATCCCCTACAAAGAAAGAAATGGGAAATTGCTCTGGTTAACAAATAAAAGCCCCACATCTCTTGTGCACAGACTCTGGTTCCAAAAATACTGTCAAGTGCCTTTAAACAGGATTTTCTCTAGATTTTGTTGTAAGGTGGATAGTCTATAACCACCATTTAAATTTGAGTGCATCCTTTTTCTTTAAGTCAGTATTCAGACGGTTTGAATGTTTTAAAATATAACTTATTGTTTAATTTGTTAAACTATGTTGGTAAAAAAGAAAAATAAAAACTATGTTTTAGGTTGAATGATATTAGCAAAATATCTGATGGGTTAAGACTGATGGAGACTATCTAGTGACTCAAAACTGGGAGAAAATGATGCAAGCCAAATAGGCTGTGAGTGTGCACATTCTAGCGTTTCCCACCTCTGGATACATCATATTTGCCCTCAGGCCTCTTTTTAACCCACCTTGACAGATGCCCCCACGTTTATGATTTAATCTACCAGAGTGCACATTTGAAATGAAGACAGGCAGAATAAACCATTAAGAAATACAAACTGGATTCCAAAAAAGTTGGGACACTAAACAAATTGTGAAAAAAAAACTGAATGCAATGATGTGGAGATGCCAGCATCTAATATTTTATTCAGAATAGAACACAAATCACAAATCAAAAGTTTAAACTGAGAGAATGTATCATTTTAAGGGAAAAACATGTTTCCAAATTTCATGGCATCAACAAATTCAAAAAAAGTTAGGACAAGTCCATTATTACCACTGTGTGGCATCCCCCCCGTCTTCTTACAACACTCAACAGACGTCTGGGGACAGAGGAGACCAGTTTCTCAAGTTTACAAATAGGAATGCTCTCCCATTCATGTCTAATACAGGCCTTTAACTGTTCAATCGTCTTGGGCCTTCTTTGTCGCACCTTCCTCTTTATGATGCACCAAATGTTCTCTATAGGTGAAAGATCTGGACTGCAGTCTGGCCATTTCAGTACCCGGATCCTTCTCCTACGTAGCCATGATGTTGTGATTCAATCACGTGAATTTAAAGGACTGTCTCCCATCCTTCAATCAGCACGTTTCCACAGCAACAAGAGGAAGTAAAACGCTCGACCACGTCTACACAAATGTGAAAGGGGCGTACACAGCGAAGCCACGCCCACCGCTCGGGGCTTCTGACCACTCCTCTCTGCTCATGGTCCCAGCACAGCTTCCCCCGCTGAGACGCTCTAAGCCGGAACAAAGAGAGATCAAACTCTGGCTCCAAGACAGCACCCCCATGCTGAGAGACTGTTTTGGAAATACGAACTGGTCTGTTTTCAGGGAGGCAGCAGCTGATGGAAACTCAGTGAATCTGGAATTATATGCTTCATCTGTATTGGGTTATATCAGCACATGCTGTGAAAACGTATCCATAAAAAAATATGTTAAATCTTACCCCAACACAAAACCCTGGTTAAATAAAGAGGTTCGCACCCTGCTGGCAGCCAGGAACACTGCCTTCAAGTCTGGAGACTCAGAGAAGCTGAGAAGGAGCAGGAAAGAGCTGGTTGCTGGCATTAAGAGGGCCAAAACCACATATGCACAGAGGATCGAGGGTCAGTTCACCTCACAAGACCCACGGAGCATGTGGAGAGGCATCAAATGCTTAACAGATTACAAGAGTAAAAGCAAACAATGCCCCAAAGACCCATCTCTGCCTGATGCCCTCAATAAGTTTTATGCACGCTTTGAGGACCCAAATAGACCACCCAGCACCAGACTCACCTCACCACCAGATGAAGAGCATCTCAGCGTGACCGCAGCAGAAGTGAGAGGCAGTCTCAGAAGGATCAACCCTCATAAAGCAACTGGACCGGACAACATCCCGGGGAAAGTTCTGAAGGAATGTGCGGATCAGCTCTGTGAGGTGCTGGCTGACATCTTCACCACCTCACTTGCACTGGAGTCAGTTCCCACCTGCCTGAAGACCGCCACCATCATCCCAGTCCCAAAGAGCTCCACAGTGACTGGTCTGAATGACTATAGGCCGGTGGCTCTCACTCCGATAGTCGCAAAAATGTTTTGAGAAACTGGTCATGTCCCACATCAAGACAACCATCAACATCAACGAGGACCCTCATCAATATGCATACCGCAAGAACCGATCAACAAAGGACGCCATCTCCTCTGTGGTCCACATTGCTCTCACCCACCTGGATCAGAAGGACTCATACGTCCGTATGCTCTTTGTGGACTTCACATCTGCCTTTAACACCATGATCCCCCAAACTCTGATAGACAAACTATCCACACTTGGACTAAGCCCCTCCGTTTGTAACTGGGTCTTAGACTTCTTAACAAACAGACCTCAGTCCGTGAAGATCCACAACTTCTCCTCCTCCACCATTACCCTCAGCACTGGCTCTCCTCAAGGATGTGTGTTGAGCCCTCTCCTGTTCACTCTGCTCACATATGATTGTACAGCCACACATCCAGGCTGTCATAAGCTATGTTTACATGGGCAAATTTCTGTGAACGGATTGAAATGTGTTCTGATTGCATAATTAGATAGTACAGTTTACATGGGCACAATCCGTTCATGACGAGCGTTTACATGCAGCAGGCTTTTATTCTGATCAGAAGTTCTGACACGCGCAGAGTGGTACACTCCCCTTAAAAAAAACACACACACAAAGAGGAAGTTACTTTCGTGAAAACCACAGAAGAAGAAGTTAGTTCCAGGACAAAAGTAAATGGATGCGCCAAAAATGGACCCGCGCCAGATTGTAATGACGGCGATGGAGTTGTTACTGCACTCCCTGATTGAGCTACAGGCAAGCAACGCATGCTTTTAGTCTTTTTTTATTCGCAGTATGAGAGTGCTAGAAAAGGAAACACGTAAGGGAGGGGTGCGTAGCGCACATACGCAGTCAGGACAGTCTCCACAGTCCGATAAAAGGAACAGATAAAAGTATTTACATGCACACCGATCGGGTTACGGATCGGCGTAAACCACCCGTTTCGTTCGGATCACAAATTAGGTCGGATCACGCCGAATATACAAAAAATAACCCGAACGGGGCGTTTACATGCACACTCTGATCGGACAAAAAAAGGCTGAACAAAAAAAAGCAGTTTGTGAATACCACAGAAATATCATGTCTATGGTATTAACCGGATCGACATTAGCGGCATCTCTATAACTTCTCTTTTTTCGCCTCTCTTAACACAGAACTTTCGGTTACATTTCAAAATAAGAGCAACATAAATGGGTAGTGGGGAGGGCTGAATGTTTGTTTTTTAATACCCAGCCATTACATTAAAAAACAAAATCTGTTTTGGTTGTTGAATACTGTAATGTAGTTACAATCGATTCATAAAGAAAGAAAAATAAAGTAACGAAATGATAATGATAGTTAAACTGGCCTTGGGACAAAGGATGTTTCCTTTAACTTCACATTTTCTTGTTCGACCTTTTTAAAGCAGTCACTGCAGATGAGTGATTGTCAGTTTCTGTAAGATTTCTGCAACTGGAGCAGGTATTTCTGCTTAATGGTTAACTTCCTCAGCTGTCTCAGATTTTAAGGGTAAATCCTACTCCATGGTTCAGCTCCTTTCATAGATCAGATCTCATAGAAGAGCACTTCTAAAGAGAACATTTTGTTTTTAGCGTTTGTTTTGGGCCATTATCTCGTTACAGGACTCATGATCTTTAACTGAGACCAGACTTTTTGACAAATGGGAGCAGGTTTTGCTTCAGATGCTTCATATTTCATTCAAGACCACACTCCAGCCAGCCTGTGTCAGGTTGCAGCCTACAACCCAAGAACAAAAGAGAATCTTCTTGTGTTTGACATAAAAGATAACGCTGTTTCTTAGAAACCATCAGTTTAAAAAAAGACCTGACGTAACTTACATAAAGAGCCAGAAAATACAGCTAGCCAATCAGTGTTTGTCCTCTACGAACACCTATTCTCCAGAAACGCCCACTTTTGGCCTGCAGTGAACCCCTTCTTGTTTCCTCCCTCAGACCAAAAACATGCATGTTAGGCTGATTGGTAACTCTAAATTGTCTCTAGGTGTGAGTGAGAGTGAATGGTTGTTTGTCTCTTTTGTCTTTGTGTGTCCCTGTGATGGACTGGAGACCTGTCCATGGTGTCCTCCACCTCTCGCAAGTGTGTTAAGATAATGTATGTATGTATGTATGTATGTATGTATGTATGTATGTATGTATGTATGTATGTATGTATGTATGTATGTATGTATGTATGTATGTATGTATGTATGTATGTATGTATGTATGTATGTATGTATGGATTGATGTTATCAGACACCACCCCAAGGCTAGACACTAATGTTTGATGATTTTGCTTTTCTCTCGCTCTGGGGGGTTACATTTGTTACCTTAAAAGGCCCATATTGGGAGGACCTAAAGCTCCTTATGGAAACCAAAGCCCAGGCCCCATAAGAAGGTGATTGGTGGGTTAGGGGTTAGTCTTACAAGGTTAAGTCAGGGTCTCAGGATGTATTCTTCTTAGTTGAAACGTTTCTTCTTTTACCCAAAAAAGTTTTTGGGCTTTGGCCCATGTTCATCTACCTGGATTATGGAGCATGCATCTGGATGTTAGGTTTAGGAAAAAGGTGTGAATTGAGGATGGGTTAGGTATTCATTCATTCATTCATTCAACCTTTATTTAGTCAGGTAAATCTTTTGAACCTCATGGGCTCATTTACGAAAGCGACCTGCTAAAACTAAAGAACAATGAACAGCAGTGATAGAATTTCATTAAACAATAAACAAACAAACAATAAACAATAGAAAACAAAAAGAGAGAAAAAAACAAAAGATTTTTTTTTCTTCTTTTTTTTAACAAAGTATCAAAAAACTAGCAAAACATTATAAGGTAGACGTATAAAATCAAAGACAGGAACAAATCTGCATTGGTATGTACTGGTAATGGCTATGCTTAGGATAATGGTCATGGTTAGGCTGTATAAACAAATGAAAAATGAATGGAAGTTCCTGTAAAGATAGTAGGGCAAACTTGTGTGTGTGTGTGTGTGTGTGTGTGCGCGCGCACACGTGTGTGTGTGTGTTACCTAAACATATCATGATCCCATAGATGAAGTTTAACAAAACTTTCAAAAAGCAATCATTGAATCTACAACTGGATCACTTTTGGAGTCAGTCTAATTTATGGCTGCCACAGCTGATTGACAACAGCTAACACAAACAATGGCTATAAGTCATGTCAAGTCAAGTCATCTTCATTTATAGAGCACAGTTAAAGCAGAAAAACTGATATCAAGGTGCTTTACAACAACATCAAAAGGAAATAGAAAACAGAAAACTGTAACACACACTAGCTATGAAATTAACAGAAATATAACTCAAACTGTTTTACAGATACTGAGATAGCCTTCGTTGAGGTGGTAGCTGAGAGTCATTCACAACACACACTCTGACAGTAATAATTTGCAGTACTGCATGACTTTGCCCATAACCTTTTTTCATGGTTTGGCCAAAATGTCATTTCTCAAATGAGGATGATTCATATTTGAAATGTGACATGAACAGCAGTGGGTGAAATATGTTCCTTCAAGAAATACTTGACCTTTATTTTTGCAGCATCCTCGGCAGCATCTGAAGCTTCAGTTCGTTTTGAATTTCTCTACGCTCTGTGTTTTTTTTATTTTTTTTTATTAAATTTATTCATTTCAAAATATAACACAAAAAAATCCCAAATGAGACTATACAATATTAAGAAATAAAATGAAGGGTGGGAGAATGAAGAGAAAATCTTATTATATCTGCCCCCTTTTACTAACAGTCATCCATCCATCCATTTTCGTCCGCTTATCCGGGGTCGGGTCGCGGGGGTAGCAGCCTAAGTAGGGAGGCCCAGACTTCCCTCTCCCCAGCCACTTGGAGCAGCTCCTCTGGGGGAATCCCAAGGCGTTCCCAGGCCAGCCGAGAAACATAGTCCCTCCAGCGTGTCCTGGGTCTTCCTCTGGGTCTCCTCCCGGTGGGACATGCCCGGAACACCTCACCAGGGAGGCGTCCAGGAGGCATCCTAACCAGATGCCCGAGCCACCTCAACTGGCTCCTCTCGATGTGGAGAAGCAGCGGCTCTACTCCGAGTCCCTCCCGGATGACTGAGCTTCTCACCCTATCTCTAAGGGAGAGTCCAGCCACCCTGCGGAGAAAACTCATTTCAGCCGCTTGTATCCGAGATCTCGTTCTTTCGGTCACAACCCAAAGCTCATGACCATAGATGAGGGTGGGAACGTAGATCGATCGGTAAATTGAGAGCTTTGCCTTTCGACTCAGCTCTCTCTTCACCACGACAGACTGGTACAGTGCCCGCTTCACTGCGGATGCTGCACCTATCCGCCTATCGATCTCACGCTCCAGTTTTCCCTCATTCGTGAACAAGACCCCGAGATATATCCCTTTTAAACCGAACGTATCGTCGACGATACGTTTTCACAAGCTATTTTTACATTGCCGTAACTCTGCAACCGTTTGCGCTATCAGAAAAATTTAAACGGTGTTTGAAAGAAAAAAGAGTGCGCTTTTATGCTGTTTTTGCTACAGTTACGGTAGTCACTCTCTCCCGGCTGCAGCGCTGGGGAAAAGCGAGGCTTTTGTCTTCAGCAGAAAGGAATGCAGCGTGAGCAGGCAAACATGAGCTGCAGAGCAGAAACTATGTCAAAACTAATGTTTTTCAAGGAATAAAAAGACAATAAGGAGATTCCTAGATGATTTGGAGAAGTTTCTTTTTGTTCTTCTGAAGAAAAAGCTGAAAAAACATTTGATCTAATAACTTTTTGAATTTTATTTCTGAATGAATGAGGCTCGCTTGTTACTTGTGGATAATAGTTTTTACTGGGTACACATAATAGGATGTATTTATAGTTTTATTTTATGTTGATTTTAGAATAGTTTATCAAGTCTATAAGATATTCTAATCATCAGTTTGTACTTTGTCTGTGTAGAAGTGCACTATATATGAAAGTCTCAATACAACAGCACCACACCACATTGCTGTGACCAACTCATTCCTGATACACAAGGACCAGTGTGTCACTATGAGAAGTAAGATGATGACCAGAGATTCCAGGAAGAGCTGGCAGCACACCTCCTAGGTGTTCCTCTTCGAAATGAGCCACAAAAAGGAACCTGTAGACCATCTCCAGCCCCATGCAGCAATGATCAGGCAATGTCTCAGAGAGCAAGCATGGGAAGGCGGCGCTGCAAGCACTGAATAAGAAAAGCACAGCCTGGAGTTGTGAGGCCTGTGATGTGGGCTTGTGCCTCAGCTGGAGAGAAACTGCTTCAGGGAATACAAACAAAGGCTCAGGACAATAATAAGAAATGGGGGAGGGGAAAAATCGCCTGTAAATAGTTAGAATTGTTAGTCTGTTTCTTGTTTGTAAAAATATGTGGGAATAAAAAAAACATTGTAAATGTGTTCTATAGTGTTGAAATTGTTAATTTGTGATGCAAAATCTGTACTTCATGTACAAATGCAAATTTTTATTTGCATAAAATCACTAAAATATATTTTCGTTTTTTGTTTTTTAGTGATATTAAACAGTTTTAATAGTGGTTTAGTATCAAGTATAATGTAAAACAATGCCAGATATTGAAAGTTCTACATATTCTGGAAAAATGTGCTGAAGCACTGGGCCATAGGACATTTTCTTCCTATTTTCTAGTGAAAAACAAGTAAAAAATGCCAGGCGGAAATTTGAGGCTTAAGTGTAAAAGGGTACAGGAAGTGTCAAGGATTTGTGATTTAAGAACGTTTTTGAAGAGCACAGATTTTTTTCTTCTGCCAATGGAAGCTCTTTTATACAGTGACTCGAGGAAGGACATTAGAGTTAGCAGTTGCAAGTGTACATAAACCTGGAGGTGGGTGTTTCATTAGCATGGAGTGGTGAGGTAGTCCTGATTGGGAATGAATGCAAATCTCCTGAGTTTGACAGCAGAGTTGAATTTTGATCAAAATATGTACTGTAATGATTGGACCATGAAAGAAGAAACACCATCATTTTAGAATAGAATAGAATAGAATAGAATATATCTTTATTGGCATATTTGCACCAAGGTACAAAGTTTTGCAATTGGCGCGCGCACCATCCGAAGAGGGACGTACGCACGGAAGCCGCAGCAGTATAAAACCGCGCCACCAACAATCAGATATGAAAAAGGAACATACAGTCGGGAGTAATAAGTGGTATTCAAAAAAGAATCTATCACAATTTGTCTTAGGACACTCCATGATAAAGTCTAAAAAACTCTACCAGCTTTAGCACGAATAAAACAAGACATGTTGCGTTTCATGGCAAGCAGGGAGATTGTCCGTGAAAGTCATTTCAGATAAGCACAGTCTCTAGATGGCATTTAGCTCGGCTCCATTCTGAAAGCACACGGAGACCTCTGGGGGGGGGGGGCAGCGAGTTCTCAACAGCTTTTCACTCCAGGAGAAGATTGCAGACAGCCTTCTTTTTCCAAGGTTGCTCACAGTCCAGATTAGATTAGTCGCTTATTTATTTTCAGGCCAGGCTACAGTGTACTTTTGACTGCAGCCTTGAAGTCCAGGTGCTGTTCAGGTCCAAATCCGAATCATGTGAGGTTCCGAGCTACAAATCCTCGTCTGTGCCCTGGTGGAGCTGTAAACGAGTCCCAAAGCGCACCGCAGATCCGCGGCTGTCCGCCGCTGCTCCCACCGTGCGGTCCAGCTCGTACAACAGCTGGCTTGTTGAGGTCATAGCCCGGATCAGAGAATCTTGTTGAGCAGGGAGTCTCGCCAGCGCGATCGCCGCGGTCGCCTCCCTCAGCTTCCAGTAGCAGAAAACATCCGCCGAACCCAAAAGGCAGAGCAACTGCCACCAATATTCCAATAATCCACAGAACTTCAACGTCTTTGACAGAGAGAACGGTCAGACACATTGGCCATGAGTCCATAGTGTATCCCACCGCATGCGTGTCGAAGGGGCAAGCCGCTTCTCCTGGTCCGGTGTGCTTCGTTGAAAAAATGTTATCAATAGAGGAAACAGCCCACGTAAATAAATCCATTCCAAATTGGTCCGAGTGAGCGCTGAAGAGTTAAAGACGAGACAAAATGCAAGCAGGGACAAAATACTTTTTACATATACATTGTTTAATAAGAAAGAAAATTTGCAAAATGCAATGACTATACTATAGCTACAATTACTTACAAAGAAATATAAATTACAATTTGTCCCTCTGAATTTGTCCCTCACTTTACAAGTCCAATAACAAAATTGAATCCCTCTAAAATAAATAAATAAATAAAATATAGGATTTAGTTTTAAATGCATTTCTAAAACGACTTTTCTCAAAGGTCCTGGAAGCAGCAAAGATGACACTGTCCTCTATTACCATTTATTTGAACGGTACGCTCTGTGCAAAAAGCAAAGTAAGGCTACAATAGGTGCAGAACAACAGTTGTGCGCTGTGACGTGCACTCATGTGGCAGACAGATTAAACTGATGCCTGCTGAAACAAACCAACCAAAAAAAACTGTAATGCCAAAATTCAGTTAATCCAAGTCTGCAAAACAACATGATTTTACTCAAGGTTTTTCAACAGACTTGAGACTGAAACAACGGAAATAAAGGAACAGTTAATGAACAAAACATTTGTTAATGGACATATATGTGTCTGTTTTTTTTTTTTTTGTTTTTATCAGTTTTAAGAGAATTTCATTGTCATAGCTAACTTTTTTATTTGTTATCTAAATTTAAGTCCTTGACTAACATTAAATTTATGAACTTGCATCATCTTTTATCACAAGCCTATCTAACTGCATCTTCTTTAGGTGAACGCTAGTTTTACTGTTGGCTGCAATATGCTCCTGAAAGATCAACACATTTCTTTTGTTGATACCTTCATGATGAGGCAGACACAAACAATGCTTTGGTTTGGAGCTGCTGTTCTGGGAAATTGTCTATTGATCACTAACTGATGGGGAATTGACTTGAAATGAAGATTAAAGACCTGTACAGTGCAGAAGTACTCTAAACTGGCCCACCTTTTCAATCAGTCTGTCTTGCTTGTTCCATTAAACACCTAATAACACTGTGCCATTTTTCAGCAGAACATCTGCTCCCACAGCTGGCCATTTGTCTTTATGGTTAGTAAGTCACTTACTAACAGGAGCCGCGCATGACCCAAACTTTCATCAGCTGAAGTGTGGCTTCTCAATCGAGAGTATATGAAACCAACCGGAAATTAATAACTCCCCAAATAGAAGTGGAACAAAGACAAAAATAAAATAAAAAATGTGTGGCCAGCCTGAGAAAATTCATCCTTGGGAGCAAGTGTGAAAATAAAAAAGTAATTCATGATAAGATTCTGTCTTCTGTCCCTACTGTGCATTCTTTTAAAACTCACATTTGTTTTTAATTGCATGTCCAAAAATGTCTAAAAATGAAAAGTGTGTTTGTGTTAGCAACAATGTTGTGGATTTCAATACAAGACACCAGTTTCTTTGCATAAATAATCTGATCTTGAGGAAGGCTTTAAGGCAGAAATGTAGTCTTAT
>JBBPBX010016578.1:10881-44649 GCA_038048925.1 Garcialebias charrua | reverse complement strand
CCACCTTCCAATGTCAGTTGTAGAGCATTTTGTAGAAATGTTCGCATCAAGTTGTTTTGTGTTCGTCTTCATGATCTTTGCACATCTAAACACTGAAATATTACCGTACACACAATCTTCATTTCTAGATTGATCCATCTGCTTCAGGTTGGATGGGTGTTACCGGTACTTGTTTACAACAATTTTAAATCATACCAGTGATTTTCAGTCAAACTGAGGTCTGAACTTAGACTGGATCATTCCAGGACATTTTACTGTTTCTCCTTAAGGTGCAGTCTGCAGTTTCTGTAGAACGCAGCACTTAGAAAAATTTTCAACAGGGAAAGCATTCTGGTCCCTCCCCCTTGCTCTCGCTGAAATTCAGCTCAGCCTCCTTAGCTCCGCCTCCACTGCATGTCCTGTCTCAACCGCTGCGATCTTCTGTGTTTATATGTTAATAAAACGTTTAAAAAAAAATCAGAAACAAGCGCTCAATACAAAAAACAACTGGACTTTATTTGTTGCAGAAACTCTTATTTTAGAATACAGTATGTTATGTTATGAATATGTTATGTTTCTTATGTTAGAAACTCTTATGTTAGACTCTTATGTTAGAATGCTGTTCATCGACTTCAGCTCGGCATTCAACACCATCATCCTCCAACAGCTCATCCATAAACTGGACAGTCTGGGGCTGAACACCTCAATGTGTAACTGGCTGCTAGACTTCCTGACCGGGAGACCACAGACAGTACGGATCGGGAGTAACACATCTAGCACCATCACATTGAACACAGGGGCCCCACAAGGATGTGTGCTGAGCCCCCTTCTATTCACCCTGCTAACACACGACTGCACACCATCGTACAGCTCCAACCACTTCATCAAGTTTGCGGACGACACAACAGTGGTAGGTCTCATCAGCAACAACGATGAGACGGACTACAGGAACGAGGTGAGCCGCTTGGCCTTGTGGTGCGGACACAACAATCTCACTCTCAACGTGGAGAAGACAAAGGAGATTGTCGTGGACTTCAGGAAGAGGGATGCACAACATGCCCCTCTGACCATCAACAGCACCGCAGTGGAGAGAGTGGACAGCACCAAGTTCCTGGGAGTGCACGTCTCAAAGGACCTGTCCTGGAGCAGGAACACTGCAGCACTGGCCAAGAAGGCTCACCAGCGTCTCTACTTTCTCCGCAAGCTGAAAAGGGCTGGAGCTTCAACCCCCATCATGTGCACCTTCTACAGGGGTGCCATAGAAAGTGTCCTGACCAGCTGCATCACTGTGTGGTTTGGTGCATGCACTGCATCATGCCGCAAGAGCCTCCAGCGCATCGTGAAAGCAGCTGAGAAGATCGTCGGCACCTCCTTGCCCTCACTGCAGGACTTACACAGCAAACGCCTCACTCGGAAAGCCCACTGCATGGCAGGTGATCCCACACACCCACTACACAGCCGCTTTAGACTGCTGCCATCAGGGAGGAGACTGAGGAGTCTCCAGGCTCGAACCAGTAGACTGAGAGACAGCTCTGTTCATCAGGCAGTCAGAATGCTAAACACTCTGCCTGCTCTGCCTCCCCTCCCATTTGAACTGCCTTAACACAAAAAACTTTCTCACACATTACCACTCAACACAAAGATTTTAACACTGGACTCTGTGTCATCAAACGGGTTATTCACTAAACTCTCGGTCGTGTGCTCATTCAGTTTGCACTACTTCTCATATTTGCACTAATGTTTGTACTACATTACTGCCTATAGTCATACTACTGTTTACATTCACTGTTTACATTTATTAATACTGTTTACATTTATTATTACATTTATTACTACTGCTTTACATTTATTACTACTGTTTACATTTACACTACTTTTATCTACACTACTGCAGATACATATACAGCATTCTCTGACTAGCCTTATCTAAGGATGCCAAATGTGCCTTATGTGCCTTAAGCCCGAGATACACTGAAGCGTCCTCCGTATACGCGCGTATACGCGCATATTTTGTGCGTATGTTTTTGCTGCTATACTTCAGCTCACGTTCTCCTTGTTGTAATATGAGCAGCTGAGCACGGAGGGACTCAACTGAGCTCGCTGATTGGTCACTTGCTGACACGCCTACTGAATTGATTGACAGCCTTTAAGTCAGCTGAAAGTGAAACCTAGTCAGCTGAAAGTGAAACCTAGAGAACTCATCATGAGCAGCTCGCTGGACTTCTGCGGTGTTCTGATACGGTGTTTCTACTATATATGTTATAAAAAGTTCTCTCAGAAATAAAAATAATAACAGGGAGCGCTTTTCCTGCAGCACACAGCCCACCAGGGAATATAGGTAGGACCTGAATTCATTCATTTCAATCATCGAGTGAACGGAGGAAGAAGCGGTTCTTGACTTTAGGCAAAAAAACAAAAGAAAAGGCCCGATCAGCGATAAAGAAGGGGAATTAATTTCATTTGTGTAACATACAAAACAGTCCGGCGCCGGGAAGTTTATGGTCAGACACCGCGTATCGCGCACGCGGATCGCGTATGTGTAGTAAAAAAATACTTTTGCGCGTACATGCCCTGAGGGGCTACGCGGGGCTACGCTTTTGCCACAGCGTACGTACGCTGCGTATAGGCGTACCGTGAGGACGCTTGAGTGTATCTCGGCCTTTACTTCATATGCCACTCTGCCTATATACCAACATCAACTACCTCATACATATACTGTGTACATTAACTTATATGCTGCTGTGCCACTCTTTGCAAATGTCAATGCTAGAAACTTCAGTTTATTTTATAGATATACTTTTTATACTTTTTATACTACTATGCAAAAACTCAGGACAGTATTACACTTTTATTATTTCATTTTATGCTTATGTTCATTGGGTGTTTGGTGTTTTAGGGGTGTTTGGTGTTTCAGTGTTGGTGTAAATTTTCATACTTTTATACTATTATGAAAAAACTCAGGACAGTGTTACACTTTTACTATTTTATGCTTATGTTTATTAAATGTTTTAGTGTTTAGTGTTTAGATGGTTACTGTTGCACCGAGGGACTGAGAGAAACGCAATTTCAATCCTGTGTATGTCCTGTACATATTGCAGTTCTGACAATAAAGTTGACTTTGACTTTGACTTTGAAAACGTTTCACCCTTCATCCAACTTCATTCAACGTTTTCTGCAACAAATAAAGTCCAGTTGTTTTTTGTATTGAGCGCTTGTTTCTGATTTTATCATGGCCTGGATGACTGAGAATCTTCACCAGCATGTTCTAAAAAAACATGGAACGCTTGTCCAGCACACCAGAACACCAGCAAATCTGCAGAGCCTCGCGCAGCCACGTTGAACCCGAGTTTAATTCGCTTGTGACAAATTAATTCATTTCCTCATTGTTTCAGTCATGGAGTCAGCGGAGGAGGAAGCGATCACTTGACTTTTGGCAAAAAAACAAAAGTCCAGATCAGGGATGAAGAAGGGGAATTTAATAGCACTTTGAGATTTTTATTAATGAAAAGTGCATTATAAATTGAATTCATTATTATTATTATTATTATAATACATTTGTGTCACATACAAATAGTGCTGGACAATAATTCAATAACTATAAATATCGCGATATACTTTTATTCATTAACGATGATATGAAGTTTAAGCATATTTTCGATATTTCGATAGGATTTTACAACGTTTCACTGACGTTTTTCTGTTTCTGTTCGGGTTGGAGCGGCTGCTTCAACAACCCGCCCGGACAGAAAAAGCTGTGACACAAAACGTGCGTGGTGACGTCGTTGTTACGCAGCGCTCAGTCCAGCAGCAGGCGTTAGCGGTAGCAGGCTAAAAGCTAAGCTAGTCTCCAAAGCGCGTTAAGTTTTCGCTTCAAAACGAGTGCTCATGACCGTCAGAATGTGACTGAACAAAGTTTCACAAGCGAAGAGAAAGCAGACGACATCACTGATGAGAGGAAAGACTAATTCGTCGGTGTGGACATAGTTCGGTTTTGTTAAACTGCAGGTTTCTTCTGCAGCGAGTCCTACTCTGTTTCTTTATTTTTCAAAACGTGACGGAGTTGTTCTAACTAGCGGTGGGAACATCTAACTTGTTTAATCTGAAGAGTTTCCACTCGATAGAATATGATGAGAGTCAGAAGTATGATGAGAGTCAGAAGATGAAGAACAATAAAGTTTGAGCCAACGTTTCCCTGAAACTACGACGTACTGAAACAAACCGCCCCAGCTCTGCATGTTTTTTTAAATTCAAAATAAAACAAATTCCTCAGGAAAAAAAACACTGAATGAAAAAGTGCAGAAAGACGAAAATAGTGTTATAATATCTGCCCCTTGTTTAAAAAATACAAAATAACTACAAACAAACAACAACCTTCACTTCCCCTGCATCACACCTTCCCAACAACTTTGATTTAATCATCTTTTAAAACATACAGTAAATAGTTTTAGAAATGTTTATGGTGATATCAAGTCAACAAAATCCTGTTTCCTGATTTACAACATGGCTCCTTCACACTAGTTCTAAATGAAGGTTTTACAAACATCCCTTCAGGGTTTAATAACTTTTTTAACAAATTTAAATTGAATATTTCAGGGTAATTTATTTTTTAGTTTTATACATGACTTGTAAAATACTATGTTCAACCAAATCATAACATTTTAATAATTTCAACTGATGAAATAATATATTTGTTGGGTGACCATAGCACTTCCTACTAATAATTTTTATAGCTCGTTTTTGTAAAATAAAAACAGGGTTTGTAATAGTTTTGCATGCTTTTCCCCAAACTTCAATACAACAGATTAAATATGGAACAATCATTACATTATACATTATATTCAAAACTTTGTCATTCAAAAACTATTTTACTTTATACAGTAATGCAATTGATTTTATTTTTATTAAGTAATTTCCATGAGATTTCCATATCAGCTTCTCATCAATAACGACACCCAAAAGTTTTATTTACCGTATTCATCAATCTATAACACGCAGTTTTTTTGCTCATTTGAATGTCCTGCGTGTTATACACCGAAGCATAACATTTATGGATTTTCCCCCATATTTTTAGACCCATTTTTGGTTCTGATTCGCCGTTTTTCATTTTGGCCTAAAAATGGTGCAGTACCACTTTTGTCCGCTAGCAGACACTTCCAGAGAGTCCACCGACCGTCATGTGTCCGAAAAAAGCCTCCTCTGCTTGGATTGAATGTCGCTGCCCAGCTCCCTGCTCTGGAGGTAGCTACCATTTTAGCTGTGTTGTTAGCGGTTTTTTTAGCAAGATAACTCATAAACCACACCTCAGATTTCCTTGAAACTTACAGAGTGTAATTATTTGGTGGTCATTTACAACCTGTTAGCTGCAGAAGATATTTAGAGCAAAAAAAAATTGCTTTTAGCATGTTAGCTGTTAGCTACCATAAACAGATACCTACTGTTTAGATAAACAACTCAGAAACCACTTGGTGGATATTTTTTCTGCTTACAGAGTGTAATTATATGGCTTCATTTTACAGACTGTTGACCTGTAGAAGACATTTGAGATACAATTCGATTTATTTATAATTTATTTTCGTAGCGCCTCCGAAGCTGTTTGGAAAAACTCAAACCGAAACAATTTAAATTCAGCAGATTTGACTATTTCATGAATTGATTAAGGAACGGTTAAGCTCGGGAACCCTTGTGCTATAACGTAAGTTAAGAAATATATTTTTCTCAGCAAAGAAATAATAGTTTTTACCGTTTTAATCTTGTAAAGTCCTTCCGTGCTGACGCTTCTGTGGCCGCCATTTTAAGCAGGGCAAACGAGCAGTGTTAATTTTGACAGCTATTTTTAATTTAGTTTTAGTCTTAGTCATGTGACTAAAACATCATTTAGTTTTAGTCATTACTTAGTCATCAGAATTTTTTTTGTTTTAGTCTAATTTTAGTTGACAAATCAATGAAAACATTTAGTCGACTAAATCTACAGTCAATTAAGTCGACTAAGTTATACATAGTAAAAACTTTTCATCAATTCTCTGTAGTTACTAAAACAAAACAATGTTTTAACCATAATATTAATATTAATATGCAATACATACAACAACAAATAAAACTTTTTTCAAACATTATTTGTCTAACCTTGCTTTTAACAGTAAAACTACAAGCAGTACTTGAATCCAGTGTTAATTTTGACAGCTATTTTTAATTTAGTTTTAGTCTTAGTCATGTGACTAAAACATCATTTAGTTTTAGTCATTACTTAGTCATCAGAATTTTTTTTGTTTTAGTCTAATTTTAGTCGACAAATCAATGGAAACATTTAGTCGACAAAAATAATTAGTCAACAAAATTAACACTGCAAACGAGGCGCTGACGCGTCACGTAGCGGTGACGCATAATAGATGCGTATTAAACACTGAAGCGTACAGTATTATGTACGTTTTTTTCTGGTTTATTGGCAATAATTGGTCAAAGCTTATTATACACAGGAGCGTGTTAAAGTCCGACGAATACGGTAATTAACTACAGTATGAAGGTCAATGCTGTACATTTTTAAGTTGTTGTTTAAAGTTAAAACTATTAATATTGACACAGTTGAGAATTTTATGGCAAGAAAGTTCATGCTCAAGAAACCAGGTACCAAATCCAATAATTCTCAAAGTCAAGTCATCTGGACAGTTTCTTTTTTATAGAAACTGGATGGAGGATGAAACGTGTCTATATAAAATAAACTGTCCTGATGACAAGAAAGTTAATTCTCAATAGTCCAGGTATCAAATCCGCTCATTCTCAATCAGTTCATCTGGACAGTTTCTTTTTAGCAGAAACGTTTCACCCTCACTCCAGAGGGCTTCCTCAGTCAGAGTAGTCCTGATGACCCGACTTAAAATTATTGGGTTGAGAATTTTATGTTTATTTGACGGTGATTTCCATCTTTTTGGAGGCTAAATACAAATACAAGGTGAACATTAAGTTATTTGTATAGTTTATAGTTTTTTTTAGGCTTTTATATTGTTTATATCTACAGTATATCGAATTATATCGTTATCGACCGAAATTAAGAACTATATCGTGATTAAAAAATTGGCCATATCGTCCAGCTCTACATACAAAACAGTTTTGCATCGCTTTGCAATCCTTTGAACGAGAACGTGCGCGGCCGCTGGGGCTGGGACAGGCGGGGGCGTGGGTTAGGAGCGTGAGAAGTGAGAAGCTCTGTTTTTATTGGCTGGTTAACGTCGGGTCACTGTGGGTATTTAAAGGAGACCACATATAGGTCTTTAAAATTTTTATGTTATGTCTGTGTGCTATCTTGACAATATTAATTCATTTTAATACACAAAATAATTCTTAGATAATCAATTATACCCTTTTTAATTCTGCCATTTTTAACTTTCGTTTTGAACGACCGGTTTCTGATACTGAGTTCTGAAGTCCACGCCCTTCAAAGATCTGTTAACGCCCTCTGTAACAGCCAGTATCTGTAATGTGTTGTTGTTTTAAAATTAGCTCTTTTTTTATTACTCATTTGACTTACTGTTAGTGTTAGCTTAAGATAACTTACCGAAACCCGTCTGAGCGCGCAGCAATTTGCTGCTCCTTTTAGCATTAGACCCGAATCCGATGCTAATGTTAGCTTGTTCCTCTTCCGGTGTTCGCCAGCTTCGCTCGTTGCACGCGGCGATTTTGGGAGTTATCGCTGTTCCAGTCAAGACACACAAAGTTCACCAAGTGTCTCCCGTAAATTAATTCGTAAGGAGAAGGTCCTCGTTGCTGTGAGGCTGCTTCGAGGCAGCTCCGCTCCATCGCGCCAGAAGAGGGTCCCGTTGACGCGGGTCCCTACGCCGGGGGTCCGCTCGTTTAATTTTTGCCGGCTGCGCGTTGGGAGCGATCGCAAATACACTAAAAATTGAACTAAAAGAGAGGGCTTCCGGGTCATGACCGAGACGGCAGCTTGAACTCAGTGCTAATCAACGGTTTTACAAAAACAACCCAAAAACAAATTATATTTAACCTAAAGGGAGATTTTACTGAAGATGGAGAGTAGGGTTGTCTCACGACGGAGGAAAACGACTGGTGCAGCGACAATTAACGAGGAAGAACAGCAAAGCAACCGAAGCTGCACCCCGCTCCACGAGGCTGAGGAGGGGGCAATGGAGGAGGCTAGCTTGAATAGCATACTCGCAGAACTTAGAGATTTCAGACGGGACAACAAGCAGCAGCTTCTGGAGATCCAACAAGACCAGCGCCGAACGAACGACAGGTTAGATGAGGCAGAGAGTCGAATCGAAGAAGTAGAAACAGCCATGCAAGCGGCGTCTTCTCTAATTAAACGACTCCTTCAGCGCCAGGACAACATGGAGGCTAAGCTAACTGATCAGGAGGGCCGCGCACGCCGAGATAACGTAAGGATTTATGGCATTCCTGAAAAGGCTGAGGGTGACAACATTGAGGGCTTCACAGAAAAACTGCTCCGGGACTGTTTAGACCTCCCGCAAGATGCGGAGCTCAAAATTGAAAGAGCCCACAGAGCGCTGGCCCCCACAGCCCCCAAAGCACAAGCAAAGCCTCGCTCGATCATAGTAAAGTTTGCCAGCTACAAAACTAAGGAGGAAGTTATTCGCAGAGCCTGGCAGAAAAAACAAATACAGTACAACAACGAGCGCTTCTACATCGACCACGACTATCCACCAGCTGTTATCAAGAAACGTGCAGAGTATAACCAAATAAAGAAGATACTGAAGGAGAAAAAAATCAAATTCCAAACCCCCTACCCAGCAAGGCTGCGTGTGTTCTACAGAGAGGAGACCCGCATGTACCAGAGCGCAGCAGAGGCGACATCAGACATGGCATCACGGGGATTCCAGGTCACTGTCATCCATCCCCCGGTCAACCCGATGCAACAGGAGCTACAACAGCTTTCATCTTGGCAGACGGCAGGGCACCGGGAGGCAGAAACATCCAGCAGCGCACAAACCCAGCAGAGCGAGGACCCCCAGAGGAGGATTAAAGAAAAGCTGCAGGAATACAGGCATCAACCTTCCACCTGTAAGTGACTATTTGAAGAAACTGCGATTGGATCTGCATAAAATAACAGAAATATGCCCCTTCAAGTGTTTAACTGTACCCTTGTTTACTCCGGACTGATATTAGACTTAATGGTTGAAGCACATAATGGCTAAAACTACAACACAGCCATCTCAGTGGGCCCCACCATACAAGATGAGTGGGCTTCCCCCTGACAGGAGCTCTAACATCTTCAGCTCCTTTAAAGGTTCAGTTCTTTGGAACCTCTGTTCTGGAAGAAAATCTTCTGTTAAGGACTTTGTTATATTTTTGTTATGTTCATGTTTTACTGTTATTGTTGTGGGGGTGCATTCTATTTTTAGTATTAAAAAAAAAGATATGGTTTTATTCAGCAATGAGACACTTTCTAAAAAAAAAAAAATACATAAATAAGTAAACATGGCTAATAAACAAACCATAAAATTAGCATCATTTAATGTAAATGGGGTTCTTAACCCCATGAAGAGAAAAAAAATACTATCTAAAATGAAGAAGGAGAAGGTGCAGATAGCCATGCTGCAAGAGACGCATCTTACATCTGACGAACATGAAAAATTAAAAAGGATGGGCTTCTCTAAAATATATTACTCATCATATAAGTCCGGTCATAGACGGGGCGTGGCCACATTAATATCGCAGAACATTCCATTTGAACTAACGTCGGAAACCAATGACAAAGAAGGGAGATATTCATTGATAACAGGTAGAATAGATGGAGTCAATGTAACACTATGTAATGTATATGCTCCACCGGGCAGTGACTTTTCATTTTATAAAAAACTATTTGATTTAATGGGACAATCAACGGGTTTACTTATTTGTGGAGGGGACTGGAATTTAAGACTCAATCCACGGCTGGACGCTTCAAAACAAATTCCCCAAACATCTCTACAAAAGAAAATTAAAATCCTCATGTCAGAATATGGTGTTATAGATATCTGGAGGAGCTTATACCCAACAAGCCGTGATTACACGCATTTCTCCCATGCACATACGGTATATTCTAGAATAGATTATTTCTTCACCTTTAAAAGAGATTTTCATAAGATTAGTAACTGTGAAATTGGCAACATTGATCTCTCTGATCATGCCCCCCTATTATTAACTTTAAAATTAGATGCGGACCCTAAAAGTACACAATGGAGATTAAACACGAGTGTACTGAATGACTTCCAATTTATAAAACTAATCAAATCTGACATAAATATATTTCTAAAAGAAAACAATAATGGAGAGGTTAGTCCAGAAATAGTTTGGGATACACTTAAAGCAGTTATGAGGGGTAAAATTATATCTTTTTGTGCCCAAAAAAAGAGAGCAAACCAATTAAAACTATCAGAATTGAACAAGGAAATAAAAGAGGTTGAGACAAAACATAAGAAAGATTTAAAACCAGAACACAGTATAAAGCTTAAAATATTAAGAAATAAACTTAATGCTATGTATTTACAAGAAATACGAAAAAAGATGATTTATACCAAACAAAAATATTATGAATCGGGGGCCAAATTTGCGAAACTCTTAGGGAGAAAATTACAAAAACAACAAGCAGACAACACAATATACAAAATAAGGGACCCAAATTCTAAGAGGTGTGTATATAAACAAAATGAAATCCAACAAGCTTTCCAAACTTACTATAAACAATTATATACACAACCAAGCTTAAAAAATGAGCAACAAATTAAACAATTTCTGGAACAACTTAACCTACCTGTACTGTCACATGATCAAAACCAAAGGTTAACGGCTAATATCACAGAGCAGGAGCTCTCTTATGCCATCACAAAGCTTAAGACAAACAAATCTCCGGGTCCGGACGGATTTCCATCCGAATGGTACAAGCAATTAAAGTCAGAGTTATCACCATTCCTCCTTCAAATTCTTAACATGGCTTTGAAAGAGGGTAAAATGCCACCAACATGGAAACAGGCTACAATATCTGTTATTCCAAAAGAAGAAAAGGACCATCTGAGCTGCAGTTCCTACAGACCTATCTCTGTTCTTAATATTGATTATAAGCTATTCACTTCAATTCTCTCAAGGAGAATACAGGAGATACTCCCAGAACTTATTCATACCGATCAGACAGGTTTTATCCCACAGAGACAAACCCATGATAATATACGTCGTACATTACATATCTTGAACCACATTAAAAAATACAAAATACCAGCAGCAGTGATCAGCCTTGACGCTGAAAAAGCTTTTGATACAGTAAGTTGGGAATTTCTATTTAAAGTACTCGAGAGGTTTGGCTTCCACTCCAATTTTATTGATATAATCAGGTCACTATACACAAAACCAACTGCACGGATAAAAATCAATGGACATCTGTCAAATACCTTCGAACTAGAACGAGGAACGAGACAAGGATGTGGACTCTCCCCCTTACTGTTTTCCCTTTATATAGAACCGTTAGCCCAACTAATAAGGCAAACTGACAATATCAAAGGTATAAACATTTTTGGTGATGTACATAAGGTGGCGCTATATGCAGATGATGTGTTGGTATACATTAGCGAACCAAACACATCACTGCCTGCATTATTTCAGAGCTTGAGCAGCTTTGGTGAATTTGCAGGATATACAAGCCCAAAACCAGAAAAGTTGGCACGTTGTGGAAATCGCAAATAAAAACAGAATACAATGACTTGCAAATCTTTTTCAACCTATATTCAATTGAACACACTGCAAAGACCACATACTTAACGTTCGAACTGGTAAACTTTGTTATTTTTTGCAATTATTAGCTCATTTGGAATTTGATGCCTGCAACATGTTTCAAAAAAGCTGGCACAAGTGACAAAGAAGACAGAGAAATTTGAGGAATGCTCATCAAACACTTATTTGGAATATCCCACAGGTGAACATGCAAATTGGGAACAGGTGGGTGCCATGATTGGGTATAAAAGCAGCTTCCTTGACATGCTCAGTCATCCACATAGAAGGATGGGGCGAGGGTCACCACTCTGTGAACAAATGCGTGGGCAAATTGTCGAACAGTTCAAGAACAACTTTTCTCAACGAGCTATTGCAAGGAATTTAGGAATTTCACCATCTACGGTCCGTAATATCATCAAAAGGTTCAGAGAATCTGGAGAAATCACTACACGTAAGGGGCAAGGCCGAAAACCAACATTGAATGCCCGTGACCTTCGATCCCTCAGGCGGTACTGCATCAAAAACCGACATCAGTGTGTAAAAGATATCACCACATGGGCTCAGGAATACTTCAGAAAACCACTGTCAGTAACTACAGTTCGTCGCTACATCTGTAAGTGCAAGTTAAAGCTCTACTATGCAAAGCAAAAGCCATTCATCAACAAGATCCAGAAACGCCGCCGGCTTTGCTGGGCCCGAGCTCATCTGAGATGGACTGATGCAAAGTGGAAAAGTGTTCTGTGGTCTGATGAGTCCACATTTCAAATTGTCTTTGGAAACTGTGGACGTCGTGTCTTACGGACCAAAGAGGAAAAGAACCATCAGGACTGTTATAGGCGCAAAGTTCAAAAGCCAGCATCTGTGATGGTATGGGGGTGCATTAGTGCCCAAGGCATGGGTAACTTACACATCTGTGAAGGCACCATTAATGCTGAAAGGTACATACAGGTTTTGGAGCAACATATGCTGCCATCCAAGCGACGTCTTTTTCATGGACGCCCCAGCTTATTTCAGCAAGACAATGCCAAGCCACATTCTGCACGTGTTACAACAGCGTGGCTTCGTAGCAAAAGAGTGCGGGTCCTCCCCTGGCCTGCCTGCAGTCCAGACCTGTCCCCCATTGAAAATGTGTGGCGCATTATGAAACGTAAAATACGACAACGGAGACCCCGGACTGTTGAACAACTTAAGCTGTACATCAAGCAAGAATGGGGAAGAATTCCACCTGAAAAGCTTCAAAAATTGGTCTCCTCAGTTCCCAAACGTTTACTGAGTGTTGTTAAAAGGAAAGGCGATGTAACACAGTGGTAAATATGTCCCTGTGCCAACTTTTTTGCAATGTGTTGCTGCCATTGAATTCTAAGTTAATGGTTATTTGCAAAACAAAATAAAGTTTCTCCGTTCGAACATTAAATATATTGTCTTTGCATTCTATTCAGTTGAATATGGGTTGAAAAAGATTTGCAAGTCATTGTATTCTGTTTTTATTTGCGATTTGCACAACGTGCCAACTTTTCTGGTTTTGGGCTTGTAAATTGAATGTAAAAAAAACACAGATATTGACTTTTTCTTATAATCCACCAAAATCTCTGGGTGATGAATTAAAACTTAAATGGGACCAAACTGTACTGAAATACCTTGGGGTCTTGATCCCCAAAGATACAACCACTATAGCTAAGTGTAATTATGAGGATCTTCTGACCAAAATCAGACTGGATATACAACGATGGACTGTCACTCCCTTCATGAGCTTAACCCAAAGAATTGAATCTGTCAAAATGAACTTACTACCAAGATTTCTTTTCTTGTTTCAAGCCCTACCAGTAGAAATTACTAAAAAGCAATTTATAGAGTGGGACACAATGCTTTCCAGATTTATATGGCTCGGAAAAAAGCCGAGAATTAGATTTAAAACACTACAGCTCCCAAAAGGAAAAGGAGGCATGAACGTACCACATTTAAAAAACTACTTCTATTCTGCTCAAATCAAACCCTTGATAAACCTTTGTAATAACAATTATAACGCCCGATGGAAGGACATTGAATTGACCCTTATCCCAGATCTCCCCCTACAGGCAATCTTGGGGAATAAAAATCTAGAACAGATTAAACTCAAAACTGAAAATTTTTGGATAAGATCCCAATTAAAAATCTGGACGGATGTTAAACAGGAATATAAACTACATGACACGCTAAGAATTATAAGGTGGTGTGCTTACGATCCCGATTTTAAACCAAATCAAACAGATACCGGATTCCACAGCTGGATATCTAAAGGCATAACAACACACTTCTCATTAATGGATAAAGGACAAATAAAAGACTTTCAAACACTTAAAACAAGTCATAACCTGGGAAGACAGGACTTTTATAGATACCTACAAATACGTCACTATCTTAATCAGGAAATTATTAAGCATACAGATGAGCAGGAACCAATTCTTAAAGAAATACTAACGGCATACCAGGCAAAATCTAAAAAAGGTATTCTATCGCGACTATACAAAGGACTTATGAGTAAAAAAATTGATTCAACTTTATATGTGAAAACAAAATGGGAAAAGGAAAGTAAAATGGAAATCACGGATGAAGAATGGCATAGTTACTGTGAGACAGTTGGGAGATGTACCAATTCGTACTCATGGAGAGAATTTAACTGGAAATGCTTGCTTAGATTTTTTATTACACCGAAACAGAAAATTTCTTATACCAGGGAAGAGCCCAGGTGCTGGAGGCAATGTGGAAACACAGAACCCAACCACTGGCATGTATTCTGGGACTGCACAGTTATAAGACATTATTGGTTAGAAATACACAAAAATATTGAAAATATCTTGAATATAAGAATACCTTTTAAATTCACGATCTTTATTCTAGGTGACACAGAATCCCTACCTGACAATGCAAAATATCTATTTCAAATACTAATTACAGCCTGTAAAAAAACTGTGACCAGACGCTGGCTCCAGCCTGAGCCTCCCACTATAGAAGAATGGATAGAGTGTGTGAATGAAATTTATCAGATGGAAAGATTAACATCCTTAATTCGTCTTCAACTGAACAAGTTTACTGTCTTGTGGTCCAAATGGGTGTCCTATGTCAACAAAACACAATATGCAAGAATACTAGATTGTTGAGATGAGAATTAAAAAAGAGAAGAGAGAGTCCATTCTTCAGAGTGTCTATTTAGTATATACAGTAATCTACTTATTGGTATATACATGAAAGTAACGTTTTTCCAAAATAATACCCCCTTGTTCCATTTTCTTTATGTGTGTTCTGTTCTGTTTCCATTTTGTAAATGAAAATGTAATGAGAAGGAATTTTGTATCTGATCACAGACTGAAATTGTGCTCTTGTAATCTTCTCAATACCTCAAAAATAAAGAATTAAAAAAAAAGAAAAAAAAAAAAAATTGAACTAAAACATAAAAATAACAATTATACTTTATTTATAAAGCCATTTAAAAAAACACAGCTGCAACAAAGTGCTGTACACATGAAATTAAGAACATATAAACAAAAGATGAGATGAAATCATGAAAAACAACAGTCATGTGTTTAATACAGAAGTGGGTTGAGCCTAACCAGGGGTTGCTAGGTGAGGGGCTGGACTCAGGTTGTGGTGGGTTGTCCTCTCGCTTGTGACGTAACATGCGAGAGGTTAGGAGCGTGAGAAGTGAGAAGCTCTGTTTTTATTGGCTGGTTAACGTCGGGTCACTGTGGGTATTTAAAGGAGACCACATATAGGAATTAATACTTTTTGATTTACCACAAAGACCACCGTTGTTTCCAACAAACGGTGCAGGAACACATCCTACGTTGTCTGGCCATGGTGCACTCCTACCTGGACAGCACAGCCATGGCCTTTTTCTCTCCGTTTTCACATCCGTGCACAAATAGCTGTCTTCTTTGACTTTCTAATAATTATTTTATGACTATTTTTCTTAGTTTTGCATAAACAGTTGTAGAGGTGGCAGTATTTTCTAACAGAATTTGTCAGATGCTTCTCTTCAGAGCAGAAATGACAGCAGCATAGTTCACCTGCTTTTCCACATAAACTCCCACAAAGTTCTGACCAATCACACTATACCTGGTCCAGCAAGACAATAGTTCTGTCAAGTTCACAGAACCAGTTCAGAGGCAGTACAAGGACAAAAATGCTTAATTTTCATCACACAAATGCAATTATCAGAACAGATTTTGACAATCTTACCATGTACGTAGCTGACACTGGGCTTGTACCAGACATGATGTTGCCAGTGTTGATGGCCAAAATGTTTAATTTTAGTCTGATCTGAATGCGGCTTCTTCTTCCACATGTTTGGGAAGTCTCCAATGAGTCAATATATTGTTTGGAATTTGCTAATTCCAATAATCCTTCTTACATAGTTTTTAAGCAATGTCTTTTTTCTGGCCTCTCCTCCATGAAGCTCTGCAGCCCATGTATGGACAGATCCTTAGAAGAGCTGCATCTCCATCAGGGTTTTCTTTGTCCTCTTGTTTGCTTTGCTCATTAATGCCCTGGACATCCGTCTCTTGGCAGGTTTGCTGTGCTAGCACAATTTTTTCATTTTTAATAATAAATTTAATGGTGCTCTGTTGGAAGTTTGGAGATTGGGACTTTTATTATTTTATTTTATTTTTATAACTGCACCCTGTTCTCTGCTTCGCCACAACTTTGACTCTGACTGGTGAGGTTTTTTTTTTTTTTACAGCTGTTGCCATGTAAAGCAGGTAAGATATTGATTGTTTATAACTTTTCCAAATAATCATTAAAAAAGATCTTTGTGTATTTATTAGTTTTTGTCAATAATAGTTTTAGTTGTGCAACATCAGAACAAAAAGTTTTTTGTGTTCACATGAAAAAAGCACAGCGAAGCATTTATTGACAAAGGCCTGAATATGAGCTGAAGTCTGATCGGACCTGAATCTAACTTTATTTAGGAAATTTACAAAAGTAGGTTAGGTTTGAAGAACTTCACATGTGTATTGCCAAAATATTCACTTTTTGTTTTCGTCTTAAGCTCCGTCAAAAGTCTTTTTGTAATTTAGCCTGCTTCAAAACTGAGGCAACAATAGTCTTGTTTTGTTGTCTTCCTTTGTTTTGTAGAGGAAAGGTCTTTAAAAAGCAGGAGACGCTGAGTTTTAAAAGCAGACTAAAGAAACTGAACGAGGATTGCTCAGGCCACATCTCGTGGAAACGCAGACCACCAGCCGGGTTTTCAGCTGAGAACTGATTTGTAAACACTAAAAAAATTGCTGTGCCCATGTGAGCAATTCCTGATTCTTTGTCTTGCCTCCAAATTGCTCCTCAGCCTCGTACACTTTTGCAGATCTTACTCACAATTGCCTTATTAACTGCAGCTCATTGCTGGAACCTTTATGAGTTATGGACTAATTTGAGGGCCCTCTCTCTTGTTTTCCATAATTGCATCCATTTCATCGGGAGGCCTGAAGAGGAGCTGAGATTTCATTAAATGTGTGGCCATACCTCAGGCATTCATTTTCTCCTCTCATAAAGCCTTGCTTGTCCTCCTCCTCGTCCTCTGCCTCCCCCCTCACTGAGCTGTTACGGCAGCCCCTGGGTTTCATTAGATCAGTGGTGAGATGAAAATCTCCTCGGCTCTTTTACAACTCTGATCGTACCTTATTAAAGCCAAGGGTACAGTGATGGGGTCATGTGATTGACTGATGGGTGTTTGCAGAGATGGGCAAGTAATCTGGCTTCATATGCGTGCGCGAGCTCCTGTTAAGAGTTAAAGGTTAACAGAATGTTCAAAGATTTTAATTCAGGAGGTGTGTGGTCATTTGGTTTGTTTATATTCATAGCTGCTTTTTCCATTTTTCAGATACATTTTGACACTTTATGTACAAAAACAAAGATTTTATGTCTCATTCTTTCTTACAAAGATTTAATGAAATTTTAGTTCTTCACTGTTTGTAATGTAAATGTAATTGAAGTTATAAAGGAAATCGGAACTGATCAGTTTGGACATCTCTGGCAACAGCTTTTAAGTCTCTTTTGGACTCTCTCAATCTCAACCAACATGTGGACGCCCCTACGCACAACAGGGGGCATACTCTGGATTTGGTGATTACAGACACTGTACTCATCAATAACTTGTCTGTATATGACCTGGGTGTCTCGGACCACAGTGTCATCTCCCTGGAAGTGCCTTCAACTTCGCCTGCTTCAAACCCAAAACGATCTATCCAGTTCCGGGACTTTAAAAACATTTCCCCTGATGTTCTGTCCGCTGATCTTAACGCCCTGACCGCTGTCAATCATTCATCTGCAAATGACTCTGTGGATTACTACAACAAATCTCTCCAGGAGCTTCTGGACCTACATGCTCCCTTGAAGACGAGACTGGTGTCTTTCTCCCGTTCAGCCCCCTGGTACACTGGTGAGCTGCGCAAGACGAAGGCAACTGGCCGTGCTATTGAGAGACGTGTAAAATCATCTGGTCTCTCTGTACATAAGCAGGCATGCAAAGAACATCAGAAAGCATACGCCTATTCTCTTAAAGAAGCGCGCTCCAAATATTATTCCAACATCATCAACACCTGCCCTGGAAACTCTAAACAGCTCTTCTCCATAATAACTCATCTGCTTAATCCCATTAAACCAGTGTTTTTCAACCACTGTGCCTAGGCACACTAGTGTGCCGCGAGTGATCGTCAGGTGTGCCTTGGAAATTATCAAAAAAGCCCCCCATTTCTACAACCTCTTTAAATTTAAGACCACATTGTTGTGGTACTGTTCAGGTGTATTTTTGAAGACATGTTAAGTGCAATTTGAAATAAGAAATATAAAATTTGATAAAACTACATTTTTGTGTTTATTTAATTCCTATTCAAGACACTTTGATAAGAATGACTATATATTTAATATAGGCGGATACAGTGTATCTATGTTTACAATTTTGGTTGGTGGTGTGCCTCGGGATTTTTTTCAATGAAAACACTGTGCCTTGGCTCAAAAAAGGTTGAAAAACACTGCATTAAACAAACTCCTGAGGAATCTGTTCAAAAATGCAACCTGTTCCTTTCATCATTTAAAAACAAAGTTGACACTATCAGATCTCAGCTCCACAACCTCCCTGATCTTCGTTTACCATATACCAGTCTGCATTCTGGGTCCCTGAGCAGCTTGGATGAAGTTGTTCAGAGTGAGGTGGAGTCCATCATCAAGAAAATGAAGCCTTCATCCTGTGCCCTGGATCCTTTCCTCTCGTCTCTCATAAAATCCAATCACTCTGCAATTAGCTCATTAATCACACAAATAATAAATAAGTCTCTATTTGTTATAATTACAGAGATTGTCTGTGTTGTTAATCCTGTGCAAATCGGCCATGCTAGTAATTTGTAAAGTAAAAATCCCCCCTCAAAAAAGTACCTACTATATTTTGCTGAACTCTTGAGGCCATGTGATAATACAAATACAATGTGAATAGGCGTATCTGTGATTTGGACAGAAATGGGTGGGATTTTATCCGTAATTACCGTATTTTCCGTTGTATAGGTCACACCGTTGTATAGGTCGCAGTATCCAATATTTATCAATAAATTGGAAAAATCCATAAATAGGTTGCACCGGTGTATAGGTCACACCTACGTCACCGCCGACGTAACGCGTCATCCACCGTTGACGCGCCGCGTGACCGCTGAGTCAACCCGGCAATATGGACCGAGTGTTTAGCTCTGCTGCTAATGTCTGCCAGAAGCTAACAAAGCTAAACACGAGATGAGTCAGTCTCTCAGAACACAAATAAAAAAATCGAATTTTAGGTCAAATGTTTTATCGAGACCATAGTAACGTACATTAAAGCTCCTATAATTACACTCTGTAAGCAGAAAAAATATACACCGAGTGGTTTTGAAGCTATCTATGACGTAAACAGAAGTAAACTGAAATAAAAACGAATGCTAACACGGGAAGTCCGCCTCTCAGAACACGAATAAAAAATCGAATTTTAGGTCAAATGTTTTATCGAGACCATAGTAACGTACATTAAAGCTCCTATAATTACACTCTGTAAGCAGAAAAAATATACACCGAGTGGTTTTGAAGCTATTTATGACGTAAACAGAAGTAAACATAAATAAAAACGAATGCGAACACGGGAAGTCCGCCTCTCAGAACACGAATAAAAAATCGAATTTTAGGTCAAATGTTTTATCGAGACCATAGTAACGTACATTAAAGCTCTTATAATTACACTCTGTAAGCAGAAAAAATGTACACCGAGTGGTTTCGAAGCTATTTATAACGAATACAGAAGATAACGCTAGAAGCTAAATGCTACAAAAAGATCGTTTTTTAATTTTTTTAAATCTCAAACATCTAATAAAGGTACTCGCTTGTAAACGTCCACACTGTGATTCCATTCCATTCTGTAAGTTTCAGAAAAATCTGCTGAGTGGTTCTTGACTTATCTTGCTGACAAACAGCAAACAAACAGAGCTACATCCAGCCCCAGAGGTCGACAGAATCAGTCCGAGCAGAGGAGCTTTTTTTCGGGCACATGAGCTGGAAACGGTCTACTTCTTCTTCTTGGGTCGGTGTACTCCTCTGGAAGTGGTACTGCACTGCCCCTAGCGGCCGAAAGTGGTACTGCACAATTTTCTGCCAAAAGTGAAAAAGGGTCATAACTACGCCAAAAATTGGTCTAAAAATATGGAAAAAAATCCATAAATAGGTCGCACTGGTGTATAGGTCGCAGGCCTTGGGAAAAAAAAAAACATAAAAAGGTGCGACCTATACACCAAAAAATACGGTAGTCGGTTTTTGTTTCCTGGGTGCATTTTTATTTGCTTTTGGCAATGGAGGCTGCATTGGAGCTCATAAATAACCTTTTGTGTCCCTGACCAGCAAAAGCTTATCGACCCGTAATGGAACACACAAGCGGATGTTACGCAATACGCAGCGGGTTAACATCATATCCGGAAGATGTCCGTAAATTTCAGCTAAATCTCAGGTTTCAGTTATCCCGTGGGAATGCGCCACATAAAAAGCAGACGTTGGGGAGTAATTCATATAGTACATGTGATCCATAGGTAAAACTAATCCCATGCAAATAGGGTTTTAGACACAAGTTTTCAAAAAGTTGTGTTTAGGCCATCCATATAACACGAGTGGTGTTTCAAGATTTCTTTCTCTCTTAAACCCATCCATCCATCCATCCATCCATCCATCTTCTTCCGCTTATCCGGGGTCGGGTCGCGGGGGTAGCAGCCTAAGTAGGGAGGCCCAGACTTCCCTCTCCCCAGCCACTTGGAGCAGCTCCTCTGGGGGAATCCCAAGGCGTTCCCAGGCCAGCCGAGAAACATAGTCCCTCCAGCGCGTCCTGGGTCTTCCTCTGGGTCTCCTCCCGGTGGGACATGCCCGGAACACCTCACCAGGGAGGCGTCCAGGAGGCATCCTAACCAGATGCCCGAGCCACCTCAACTGGCTCCTCTCGATGTGGAGAAGCAGCGGCTCTACTCCGAGTCCCTCCCGGATGACTGAGCTTCTCACCCTATCTCTAAGGGAGAGTCCAGCCACCCTGCGGAGAAAACTCATTTCAGCCGCTTGTATCCGAGATCTTGTTCTTTCGGTCATAACCCAAAGCTCATGACCATAGATGAGGGTGGGAACGTAGATCGATCGGTAAATTGAGAGCTTTGCCTTTTGACTCAGCTCTCTCTTCACCACGACAGACCGGTACAGCGCCCGCTTCACTGCGGACGCTGCACCTATCCGCCTATCGATCTCACGCTCCAGTTTTCCCTCATTCGTGAACAAGATCCCGAGATACTTAAACTCCTCCACTTGGGGCAGGACCTCCTCCCCGACCCGGAGAGGGCATGCTACCCTTTTCCGGCTCAAGACCATGGCCTCGGATTTGGAGGAACTGATCCTCATCCCGGCCGCATCACACTCGGCTGCAAACCGCTCCAGTGAAAGTTGTAAATCACGAACTGATGAAGCCAGTAGGACCACATCATCTGCAAAAAACAGAGAAGCGATTCTAAGGTCACCAAAACGGATCCTCTCAACACCTTGGCTGCGCCTAGAAATTCTGTCCATAAAAGTTATGAACAGAATCGGTGACAAAGGGCAACCTTGGCGGAGTCCAACTCTCACCGGAAACGAGCCTGACTTACTGCCGGCAATGCGGACCAAGCTCTGACACCGGTCGTACAGGGACCTAACAGCCCTTATCAAAGGGCCTGGTACCCCATACTCCCGGAGTACCCCCCACAGAACCCCCCGAGGGACGCGGTCGAATGCCTTCTCCAAGTCCACAAAACACATGTAAACTGGTTGGGCAAACTCCCACGCACCCTCCAGGACCCTGCTGAGGGTGTAGAGCTGGTCCAGTGTTCCACGACCAGGACGAAAACCACACTGCTCCTCCTGAATCCGAGGTTCGACTATCCGACGGACCCTCCTCTCCAGAACCCCTGAATAGACCTTACCAGGGAGGCTTAAGAGTGTGATCCCCCTATAGTTGGAACACACCCTACGGTCCCCCTTTTTAAATAGGGGAACCACCACCCCAGTCTGCCAATCCAAGGGAACTGCCCCCGATGTCCACGCGATATTGCAGAGTCGCGTAAGCCAACACAACCCTACAACATCCAGAGCCCTAAGGAACTCCGGGCGAATCTCATCCACCCCCGGAGCCTTGCCACCGCGGAGCTTTTTAACCACCTCGGCGACCTCAGCACCAGAGATCGGAGAACCCGACCCAAAGTCCCCAGGCTCTGCTTCCTCAGTGGAAGACGTGCCAGTAGGATTGAGGAGGTCTTCGAAGTATTCCGCCCACCGACTCACAACATCCCGAGTTGAGGTCAGCAGCACGCCACCTCCACCATAAATGGTGTTGGTCTCGTACCTCTTTCCCCCCCTGAGACGCCGGATGGTGGACCAGAATCGCCTCGAAGCCGTACGGAAGTCATTCTCCATGGCCTCTCCGAACTCCTCCCACGCCCGAGTTTTTGCCTCAGCAACCACCCGAGCCGCATGCCGCTTGGACTGCCGGTACCTATCAGCTGCTTCCGGGGTCCCACAAGCCAAAAAGGCCCAATAGGACTCCTTCTTCAGCCTGACAGCATCCCTCACTGCCGGTGTCCACCACCGGGTTCGAGGGTTGCCACCTCGACAGGCACCAACAACCTTGCGGCCACAGCTCCGATAAGCTGCCTCGACAATAGAGGCGCGGAACACGGCCCACTCGGACTCCATGTCCCCCGCCTCCCTCGGAACGTGTTCAAAGCTCTCCCGGAGGTGGGAGTTAAAGCTCCGTCTTACGGGAGACTCTGCCAGACGTTCCCAGCAGACCCTCACGATACGTTTGGGTCTGCCAGGTCTGACCGGCATCCTCCCCCACCATCGGAGCCAACTCACCACCAGGTAGTGGTCAGTAGACAGCTCCGCCCCTCTCCTCACCCGAGTGTCCAAGACATGCGGCCGCAGATCAGATGAGACGACAACAAAGTCGATCATCGAACTGCGACCTAGGGTGTCCTGGTGCCAAGAGCACATATGGACACCCTTATGCTTAAACATGGTGTTCGTTATGGACAATCCATGACGAGCACAGAAGTCCAATAACAGAACACCACTCTGGTTCAGATCAGGGGGGCCGTTCCTCCCAACCACACCCCTCCAGGTCTCACTGTCATTGCCCACGTGAGCGTTGAAGTCCCCCAGTAGAACAAGGGAGTCCCCAGGAGGCGCACTCTCCAATACCCCCTCCAAGGACTCCAAAAAGGGTGGGTAGTCTGAGCTGCCGTTTGGTGCATAGGCACAAACAACAGTCAGAGCCCGTCCCCCCACACGTAGGCGAAGGGAGGCTACCCTCTCGTTCACCGGGGTGAACCCCAACGTACAGGCACCAAGATGGGGGGCAACCAGTATGCCCACTCCTGCTCGGCGCCTCTCACCAGGGGCAACTCCAGAGTGGAAGAGTGTCCAACCCCTCTCAAGGAAACTGGTTCCAGAGCCAGAGCCATGCGTTGAGGTGAGTCCGACTATTTCTAGTCGGAACCTCTCAACCTCACACACTAGCTCAGGCTCCTTCCCCACCAGAGAGGTGACATTCCATGTCCCAATGGCCAGCTTCTGTAGCCGAGGATCAGACCGCCAGGGTCCCCGCCCTCGGCCGCCACCCATCTCACATTGCACCCGACCCCTTTGGCCCCTCCCACAGGTGGTGAGCCCATGGGAAGGGGGACCCACGTCTCCTCTTCGGGCTGTGCCCGGCCGAGCTCCATGGGTAAAAGCCCGGCCACCAGGCGCTCGCCAGCGTGCCCCACCTCCGGGCCTGGCTCCAGAGTGGGGCCCCGGTGACCCGCGTCCGGGCGAGGGAAAACTTAGTCCATTAATTGTACTCATCATAGGGGTTTTTGGGCTGCGCTTTGTCTGATCCCTCACCTAGGACCTGTCTGCCTTGGGTGACCCTTCTAGGGGCATGAAGCCCCTGACAGCATAGCTCCTAGGATCATTGAGACACTCAAACCCCTCCACCACGGTAAGGTGGCAGCCCAGGGAGGGGCTCTTAAACCCAGTAAAATAATTTTACTCTTAAACCCAGTAAAATAAAATAAAAATCAGTTTAAGCAATCCTAAAATGTTTTCTTGTTGACAGAAGACTAAACAGGAAATAAGAAAAAACTTATGTAAATTACCAGAAAACATTCCTGTGTGGACAGGGCCTAAATATTTCCATTCACCTATTTTAACTAGATTTTAAATATTTAAATACCACTACCCATCCATAAGAAATAGCAGATTAAAAGACAAGTACCGTATTCGTCGGTCTATAACACACAGTTTTTTTGCTCATTTGAATGTCCTGCGTATTATACACCAAAGCGTATTATTTATGGATTTTTCCCCATATTTTTAGACCCATTTTTGGTTCTGATTTGCCGTTTTTAATTTTGGCCTAAAAATGGTGCAGTACCACCTTTGTCCGCTAGCGGACACTTCCAGAGAGTCCACCGAACGTCATTTGTCCGAAAAAAGCCTCCTCTGCTCGGACTGAATGTCGCTGCCCGGCTCCCTGCTCCGGAGGTAGCTACCATTTAGCTGTGTTAGCGGTTTTTTTTTATAGCAAGATAACTCGTAAACCACACCGCAGATTTTCTTGAAACTTACAGAGTGTAATTATTTGGTGGTCATTTACAACCTGTTAGCTGCAGAAGATATTTAGAGCTAAAAAAAACATTTGCTTTTAGCATGTTAGCTGTTAGCTACCATAAACGGATACCTACTGTTTAGATAAACTGCTCAGAAACCACTTGGTGGATATTTTTTCTGCTTACAAAGTGTAATTATATGGCTTCAATTTATAGACTGTTGACCTGTAGAAGACATTTGAGATAAAAATTCGATTTATTTATAATTTATTTTCGTAGCGCCCCCGAGGCTGTTTGGAAAAAGTCAAACCGAAACAATTTAAATTCAGCAGATTTGACCATTTCGTGAATTGATTAAGGAACGGTTAAACTCGGGAACCCTTGTGCTATAATGTCGGCAAATTTTTTTTCTCAGCAAAGAAATAATAGTTTTTACAGTTTTAATCTTGTAAAGTCCTTCCGTGCTGACGCTTCTGTGGCCGCCATTTTAAGCAGGGCAAACGAGGCGCTGACGCGTCGCGGTGACGCATAATAGATGCGTATTAAACACCGAAGCGTATTATGTACGGATTTTTCTGGTTTATTGGCAATAATTGGACAAAGCGTATTACACACGGGAGCGTGTTAAAGTCCAACGAATACGGTACTAAGAGTGTAACAGCAGCATGACTTCACATGTTGTTTATTAATTTTCTGCAATCCAGCCACTTTCTAATAGGTCGTGGAAACTTGTTTGTCAGAGGCGTACTTTTAATAACGTTTATCAGGAATGATGTCACAGGAATTGTCGGGAACCCCCAAAGTCCCGGATGTCAGACAAACAACGTAACAGACTGCATACCTAATGGCACCTCCAATGCTTTGACCATGTAAACTTAAATGAAGACGGTGTTCCCGGGGCCAAGTCAACTTGGAATATATTTATACAATGCACGGTTCAAGAGTTGACTACTATGCAGGGGACTAGAAGTGTCTAGAAATGGGGCTGCTGAATTCATTAAAAAGTACGTGTGATGTTTCTGGTGTTTCCATGCTGATTCATGCTCTTTTCCCTTGATGAAAAGAGCACAGATGACAAAAAAAAAAGTGCATGATGCATGTCATTGATTAGCCATGTATTGCACAGATTTTCAACAGCAGGATAAATAATTATTTTTGCCAGCCACTTCTTTTATTTTAACTGGGTTACAGTGTTAGCTGTTAGCAATTGATTATTTTACTTTATTTGTCAAATGTGAAAACGTTATTTAAAAAGTGATAAATTCCAAGTTCGTATTACCACAATCGATATTTCGCTTGGAAACGGAAAGGAAATTTAAATTTTCACCATAGTTTTGTTAGTTTTACTTTTAAAATACTTTTAGACTGCTTTTACACTATTCCAATTAGAGAATGCCAGAATGCTAGTGTTTTAAAAATATTCTCCTGCTACTTAGCCTCACAGTTATAAACATTGGTTGAATTAAGTCCCTAAGCCAGGGTACAAATTAGCACAGACGAGTGGAAAAAGACATTCCACACTTCTGTTAGTTTCTAACACAAAAGGAAAAAGTTAAAAACGTAATGGATGGACAGGCATACCTGTTCAGGGACTGCAGTCGCTGGATCAGGGTGCAGGAAGAAGTGTTTCAAACAGATGTAGGTACTCTTTCCTTACATTTGTTCGGTTGAAGCCAACTCGGCCACAAAGTCAAATCCAACAATGACATTTCTCCCTGAGTAATCGGCTTTGGAAACTGCGTGAACCTGGCATATGAGGCATTTCAGCGTATCGGCTGTCACTGTTGCAAGTCCTGTTGCAACAATGCTTCTTGGATAACATTTTTGGGCTGTTATTTTTATCAGCGCAAATCACGACTACAGCACTGTACAGTATTGTACAGTATTTTACTCAAAGTTCTGTTTGCCATACATCCAGGTACGGTACTTGCTGACGTCACATATTGTGTAGGTAGCTATTTTTGGTAACCCTGACCAGCACTATTGGAAGATCAACACTATTCCACTGAATATGTAGTCTGTAGACACATTTACAAGGTTTAAAAAGACGTATGGTTTTTAATACTAAAATACATATAAGCGGGTGTGTTTTGTATTTTTGCAGTCCGACACTAGAATTACCTGAGGTCCAGTAGGTTCAGTTTTATTAATAGTAAATACTGCTTGAAAAGCTGCACCAGCCAGCTAAGTTTGTGAAACAGAAAATGAGATTGATTATTGGGTTTAGTATTCTGCACATGCTGTGCTGTCTGGGGATGGGCAGGACGATCTTCGCTTGGATTTAAGAGATGTTTGTTTGTAGGAGACGCACGCCACTGTTTCTCAGCTTTGCCAGCTTTTGTTATCCAGCTCTGAACACTATCTCTTGCTCTGTCTTTGCACTCTGTTCTCTCCACCTGGGAACACAAAGCAATCAGCGCTAATGAGCCAAGCCAGCTCCCTCCTCTAATAAAAAGCTAATGAAAGACGGGGTAGATTTTAAACTGAGAGCTTGGGCAAGCCCATTATTTCTGATCAGCAAGAGGTGGCCTTGTGTTCTTTTCCATAGCAACTTTGTTATTTAACCAATCCAACTATCTTCCTCTTCAGTTGGCCCTCATCTCACAGCATACCAGGTAACGGACTGAAAGCTCACTTTGTTGTAAAATGGAAAGTGTGGTGGTGCAGTCTGCCTTTGTTCTTAATGAGAACCTGGAGTTGGACTCAAAACTAGTTCAAAATACCGTAAATGAGAACAGGTGGATTGTGCTTGTAAGAAAGTATTTTATGCAAATACAATACATTCTAAAGCGTTCCTTTTTTTTAAAACTTGTTAGTAAATATCAATTTAATTTTAATGGCAATCCTTAGATTTAATCATTAGGCTTTAAGTTTTATGGATTCTTATTGTTAGCAGATATTTTTATTTTTGTTAAAAATAATAATATCTTAATCAAAACCACGCTCACAAAATGCTAAAGTACTTCGTCAGAACATAAATGTTAAAATATACAAAGAACATTCTTAACTTGACTAAAGGGTTTCCCAAAACCTTTGTAATTTTTTTTTTAACATTTAGTTTTCATTTTACTTATTATTTCTTTCAGCACACAGTTAAATGGGGACAGGTTTAGAATAAAACAAGACAGACTTGGAAAAAATTAAACCATAAAAATGGCTCCATTGTTGTTTTGTCGTCTTATTCCACTTCTCCACGGACGTGGCTTTAACTAGCTTGTATGGACTCAGCATCAGCCAAATGTGTGTCCATTGCCTGTTCCTGCTCGGTTTTTGGAACTGCTTCAGCCATGGGCGAGCCGAGTCGAGCAAGTGATTTTGACGTCGGCACACTACAGCCGTTGATTGGCTGTCAACTGATGTCACTGGAAGGCGTTACTTGCAAACTCCTCCTGAAACGGCATTTTCAATCTGATTGTTGTAGAGTGTACGCTGCTGAGATGGAGAGCTCTGAATCACAGGTTATTCCATGGTCAAATGATGAGGTACAAACCTTTTTATCAGTTCTGGCAGATGTACACATACAGCATGAGCTTGATGCAGCCACTAAGAATGAGCGAGTATACTGAGAGGTATCGTAGATACTGGTCACCCACAGCTACACTCACACTTATAAAAAGTGTGGTGACAAATTTGAAAAGAAGTCTGACTACTGTACTGGGCAATTAAGGATCAATGGGCAAAGCGATTCAAACCGGAGGTACTGGAGGTACTGGTAGTTGTCGAGATGTATGGGCACCGTCCATTCGGCAATGGTCGAGACGGAGACCTCAGCTGCATATATGGAGACAACTGTTGAAGGTGAGTGCTAAAATTTCTGTTCCCATGAACTTATCTAATTTTTGTGATGCTTTTCACTCTTCAGTACATCCACCTTTGTTGAACTTGGCTAATTTGGCTTCTTGCGTTTTCACGCAGATTGATCAACGTGCAAGTACAGTATTATCATTGCTACATAGTTATGCACTAGCTACATGTGAGTTAGTTTATTGTTTATTTGTCAAATGCAAGTCAACACANCTAAGCATGATGGGAAAGACAACATAGCCCACTCCCCTTAACCAGTAAGGGAATGGATTTTGTTGTCTTTCCCATAATGCTTAGCGGTATTTTAGTTTTCCAGCTGCACCTAAAGCTGGAAAAATAAAAAAAACGCTAAGCATGATGGGAAAGACAACACAGTCTACTCCCCTTAACCACTAAGGGAGTGGATTTTGTTGTATTTCCCATAATGCTTAGCGGTATTTTAGTTTTCCAGTTGTACCTAAAGCTGGAAAACTAAAAAAAATGCTAAGCATTATGGGAAAGACAACAAAATCCACTCTCTTAGTGGTTAAGGGGAGTGGGCTGTGTTGTCTTTCCCATCATACTTAGTGTTTTTCTTAGTTTTCCCAGCTGCACCATGAGTGAGAAGGACATGTGTGAGGTATAGACCTACCTCTTGTGTGCTGTTAAAGTTTCTGAGTTTCCTGTTGTAAGGCTCAAGAGTGTCTTCATTGGGTTTATCGCACACAATGTTAAAATGAATAGTGTCAATACAAAAATTTCATTATAAAGATTCATATACAGTACCTGAACAGTATCGGATCGGAAAAATATTGGTATCGGTCGATACCCAGTTTTAAGTATCAGTAACGGAAGCAAGAAATGTGGATCGGTGCATCTCTACTTTTAAGTGTTAATCTTGTTAAATTCTTGATAGAGTCCTCCCATGCATGCTGCTGCGGCCGCCATTTGGCAGCCATTCAATTTTTGGCACAACACCGGCCCACATTTATGGGTTGTCAACGGTGATGTGTAATAGATGCAACTTATACGGCGAAGCGACATATTTATGTTTTTTCCACTTTATTAAACATATTTGGACTGATGCGACTTCTACGGCAGAGCGACGTGTACGGTGGCAATCACTGATAAGCATGCAATGATTGAAGAGAAGTTTTCTTTTTTAAATACGTATGTCCACTGGTTTAGAATACATTTTGTAAACAGACACAAAAACTAACTTTGTCTTGTTTTATTGCATTCATTGATTCACAATGTTATTGTGCCATCAACCAAATCTACTATAGATTCAAATAAAGCACTGCGTGAACTATTTGCATGTAATTCTCACTTCCTGTAACCGACATAAATAGATGCCTAAAGCTCTTGTTCAGATCAGAAAAACTTTTTTTTTTTTTTTACATCAACGTTTCTGTTGCTGGAAGGAGCCGAATGTCTGAAAAGGGAAAATAAATTCTAAGCAAGGTCAGCTTGGATAAAAATCACCTCGCACCGATTCTCCCCCGTCTCAGTTTCACTTGATGTAAAGTTATCTGAGCGGTTTGATTTTTTTTATTCCTGCACCCTGCTCCTCGGCCAGTTGTCCGGGGGCCGCTGCTGTCTTCGCCCATGCCTCCCATCTTGAAATGTGCTGCTCATGGAGCCCAGGGATGGGAAGACGAAGAACCCAGCCAAGAGGCCTTCAGGCCGCAGCCCTCTCTCTGGACCCCTCCCCAACCCCGGGTCAGCCGGTCCCAGGCAGTCTCCTCCTGAGAGAAATCGCCCAGCTACCGAGGAGGAGGAGAAGGAACCCCCCCCCCCAGTGTCTTCTATAATCAACATTTAGGGGAAGAGCTGGAAGGAGTCAAAGGAGGAGCCTTTTTTGTGTTGAGTTCTCACGTCCAGATGCAGCTGATGTGAGCAGCATTTTGTGTGACTGGTGTGGAATCGCTCAGAGCGGGTTCAGCTTTGGGGGTCTTTGCCTGCAAATAAAACTCGACCTCTGGTGGGTCGACAAGCTCGCCTCCGATTTGATTTGAAGGGAACAAAAACACCCAGGATGGATACAACTTTTCAGTGAAATGTTCTTCTTTAGCTGTGAGTTGTGTCTCCTTATGTGGTCAAAAATATGTTAGAGGACCTTTGTTCCATCCTACAAACAATTTTATCTTTTGAGGTCAAACTAAGCAGTGAAACATGAGGTTAAATACTGTATTTTTCACTGTATACGTTGCAGGGTTTTCTTTGCTAAATTTACATGCCCTGCATCTTATGGGCGAAAGCAAAGTTTTTATGGATTCTTTCCCATATTTATAAACCCATTTTTGGCTGAGATATGACCATTTTACACTTGGACTAAGCCCCTCCGTTTGTAACTGGGTCTTAGACTTCTTAACAAACAGACCACAGTCCGTGAAGATCCACAACTTCTCCTCCTCCACCATAACCCTCAGCACTGGCTCTCCTCAAGGATGTGTGCTGAGCCCTCTTCTGTTCACTCTGCTCACATATGATTGTACAGCCACACATCCAGGCTGTCATATTGTTAAGTTTGCAGATGATACAGCTGTGGTGGGATGCATCACAAACAATGATGAGTCCAGCTACAGACAGGAGGTGGAACACCTGGAGAGCTGGTGCAAAGAGAATAACCTTCACATGAATGTGAAGAAGACAAAGGAGATGATTGTGGACTTCAGAAGGAACAAACACACCCACACCCCACTGTATATAGGTGGATCTGCGGTGGAGGTGGTCTCCAGCTACAAGTACCTGGGTGTACACTTGAATGATAACCTCAGCTGGAGCAACAACACCACCAGCCTGATCAAGAAAGGTCATCAGAGACTCTACTTCCTCAGACGGCTGAGACGAGCTGGTCTGAGCAGCCCAGTCCTCACCTCCTTCTACAGGTGTGCAGTGGAGAGCATCCTGTGCTCCAGCATCAATGTGTGGCATGGAGGCTGCACAGTTGCAGAGAGGAAAGCTCTACAGAGAGTGGTGAAGGCTGCACAGAAGTCTGTTGGAGTCAGTCTCCCCACCATCACAGACATTTACACCTCCAGATGCAGGAAAAGAGCCACCTGCATCATGAAAGACCTCACTCACCCAGCACACTCACTCTTTGCCCCACTCCCCTCAGGACGGAGGTTGAGGAGCATCAAATGTAGAACCACTAGACTGAGGAACAGCTTCTACCCTGAGGCTGTTAGACTCATGAATAAATAAACAATAAGAATGATCACTGCAAAATATCACATCATGCTGATGCTGATCTGTTTTCTTGTTGCTGTGTTCATCTGTGACCATCTGCTCATACAGACTCATGTTCGTGCTGCTGTTTATAATGATGTTTTTCTACTACATTAGGGCTTAGTGTATTACTAGTTGATGTTTTTCTTAGTTAATCCTAGATGTTATTACTGTTTTTCTCTTGCATTTGTTGTTGGATGTAACTGGGACCCCGTGTACATAATCTCGTTTTCATCACATGTACCACATGCGGTGCAAATGACAATAAAGACTCTCTGACTCTGACTCTGACTCTGATTTTCATTCATTCTGACTCAAAAAATTGAACAGTACCATTTTCAGCCACTAGATGGTAGCAAAGCTGTATGGCATGCCATTGTATCATGGCATGGTTAATGTGGATATAATGACAAATTCAAAAAAGTTCAAGAAAAAAACTGGACATTATTTATTATACTTGACTTTATACTTTACTATTTTTGTCTAGAACTTTTTTGAAATTACCATGTCCTGGATGACTGAAAATCTTCACCAGCTATTAATGACACAATCAGCTTGCCATAGTTGCCACCTTTGTCCAGCTCACCTGGAGCAACAGTCAAATCAGCTTCGTTTCGCTGCGCCGCCCCGGCTAAATGCAGCTAATTTGACCATTAAAGTAGTTTTTTTTAAAGTAGAAGTTCAACTGAGACACACCTTTGCTATAATGTCGAGCAAATAAATAATTGTTTTTAAGTATTAATTATTATCCTGTTGAATTCTTGTTAAAGTCCTCCCGTGCACGCCCCAGCGGCCGCCATTTGGCATCCAATAAATTTTTGGCATAACACCGGCCCAAAAATCCGGGTTATCAGTGGTGATGCATAACAAACGCGATGCGTAAGCGGTGATGCATAATAGATGCGACAAATGCAGAGAAGCACTTATTTATGGATTTTTTCCCACTTTATTAGACATATATGGACTGATATGACTTATACGGCAGTGCGATGTGTACGGCAGACAATACGGTAATACATTCCAATACAGTCTATTAAAAAATAATCTGTTTAAAGAGTTGTAAATGTTTAGAAATAAAAAAAAATATGTGAAAAAAAAAAACACTAGCTTCATTTTATAATATCAATAATTAATTTTAGATATAATTTAGAACTAAATATTTCCAAACCACAAACAAACCAGAATCTCCTGGATATTCAGTACAGATTTTTTTTTCTAAAATTAGTTAAATCATAACTAAAAATCAAAGTAGCCAAACACAACATCTTGCTACATTTAAAATCTAACAGGACCCTCAGACAGATGCTGGTCCATCCTAAGGACAAAACCCCCAAACCGTTAAACTAATTGTAAACCCTGACCCTAAACCTAACTTTTACTGATGAGCTCTAATCCTAACCTTGACCACTGACCCTAAACTTAACCCAGAACCTTCTGTGATAAACCAAAACCTCTGACCTTTGACCCTAAACCCAACCCAGTGTTTCTGTTGGGGGACTTTTATGTAAAGGTCATGGACTTACTGATGTTAAATTAATATAGAGTATGTGAAGTTAAGAGAGCCTTATCTGTCTACTCAGAGAGGAGTCTGATAACTGATAAACTCAGACACCTTCAACAATTGTGAGCTGTGAAACAGAGGTTGTGTTTTGTCCTGGTCTCTGTCTGATAATAGGTATAAGCTGTTCTTAACTCGTTGTCTATGGGCAGACCTTGTGATCAGGGCTTCGTATAACCTCTTGTATGCCTGTTTTCAATGTTGCACCCCCCTTGCAAGGATTAAACCTGGGTTGACAAAACCTTCTCACATCCCGTGTGGCTTATTTATTTATTAATGAGTTGATGATAGGATAATTAAAGGTGGGGTGACATGATTTTTTTTTACTATGCATAAAACTGCTCTCTCTCTCTCTCTCTCTCTCTCTCT